>JAVXUP010000099.1:600000-823881 GCA_033070095.1 Escallonia herrerae | reverse complement strand
TTGATATATTGAGATCGTTGATTATGAATCGTACATTATTTTTTGGAAAAATTGAGATTGTTGATTCCGTCGCTAAAACAAGTCTTCGGCGTCAGTTTATTAAAATAGCATTAACCTACTATGTCGCTAAAACAAGTCTTCGGGGCCAATTTATTTCAATTTATTAAAACTGCATTACGGGCGCCAATTTATTCCAATTTATTACATTACGCTACATTGTATAGCTCTATATATATAGCGGATATAAGGCCCTCCGCTTAGGCCGGGGTTCGGGAAGGTCGGGAACTAAATGTCTGGTCCGTGCCAACCATTTTCTGCGGAACTATATGTCGGTCCTTATAAGCGGACTAAATGTCTGGTCCGTGCCAACCATTTTCTGCGGTATGTATATCCGCGATACTATATAGCGGACAGTCTATCAGCGTCTGCGGGGCCGTCCGCTACAGTGTATAGCGGACGTAGAGAACAAAAGAAAAAAAAACTAAGTGTTGGAGAGGTGGTATTCTGCGGGGCCGTCCGCTACATAGTATAGCGGACGTAGAGAAGACAACCAAAAAAATTCTGCGGGGCCGTCCGCTACATAGTATAGCGGACGTAGAGAAAACTACCAAAACAACCAAAAGTCTAGCGTCCGCGATACTATATAGCGGACAAGGAACAGACCCGCGATACTATATAGCGGACGGCAAATATATATTGTCCAGCGGACAGCAAATATATATATTCAAACCCAAAAGAAAGTCCTATAACTTCTACACTCTTCTCCGTTCTTCCTACTCACAAATATTCCCAGCGGCGTTGGCAAGCAGATCTGCGCAATTTCTTCATAAGAGCAGCTTTAATACCCCCTAATAGATCACGTAAGTTCACAAAATCAATCCTTTACATGTTTCTAATCTATAGTTGTGATCAATATTGCGTTTTATGCGTGGTTTTGATTATGCATTGAGCATGTGCTAGCGATGATGAGGATTTATATATGTATGTATTTGTTCATGTGCTAGCGTTTGTAAAATCCGATTCCATAGTTTCAGTTGCAAAAAATGGAATTTATCCCTGGACCAGAAGATCCATCCGTGTTATACGACCAAGCCAACCATATCAGTACGCTCATATGGGATGGTGGAGTAAGATACATTATTTATCAACTTTCTTATTATTACGAACGTTGTTTTACCGTTCATTTTGCTCAAATTGTATTTATTAATAATTCGTAGGAAAGAGAACTTCTCACCACCGTAGAAGTATCTCGCGAGTTCACGAGATGGAAATTGAACAAGTCCCAGAAAAGAATACTGCGTGGAATTGGGTTTGGGATTTTCACGCATGGGCAGATCTTTCAACAGCTTGACCGGGCCTTGATAGGTGCCCTTGTTGAGAGGTGGAGAAGTGAAACGAATACGTTTCACTTCCCGCTCGGAGAGATGACGATTACCCTAGAAGATGTAGGGTTCATCTTGGGGTTGCCGGTGACGGGGCGGCCGGTAATTGCTCCTCCGTCAGACGCAACGAATAAGAGAACAGCGCGAGACTTCTTCACTTCGATACCCCAGGATCAATTTAGCACTGGTGGTATAAAGTTGAAGTGGTTGGTAGATACCTACGGGGTTTTGCCGGAAAACTATACGGGCCGTGAGCTTGTGGTGTACACAAAGGCCTTCCTCTTGTGGGTGATGGGAGCAATTTTATTCCCAACGACGTCGAAGAACACGGTCAGCGTGAAATATTTACCGTTGTTGGGTAACCTGTCGGAGGTTGGGGATTATGCCTGGGGTGCAGCGGTTCTTTCGTATCTGTACCGAGCATTGCACAAGGCAACGAGGCCCAACTCCAAAGCCATATGTGCATGTCTCTCGCTATTGCAGGTATATCATATAAATCATGTCTTCGTTATTGTGTTTTATTTTTGTTGAATCGACGATATAAATATAATTTTTTGATGTTCTCAGGTGTGGTCTTACGAACACCTTGCTCCCGGTGCACCAACGCGTAGGGATGGAACCGACAAAGTCTGGCCTCGGTTGTGTGCTTGGGAGTACAGCCGGAGGGCTAGCCACTACAAGAGGAGAGTCGATCCCCATCACAACATTACGTACTATCGAGGGGAGTTCGACCGTCTATCTCCGGGCCAAATGCGTTGGGCACCGTACATACGTTTGGCGCGACGGGTGGGAGAGTCGTTCGTCTTCACGCTCTCCGGGTTGCAGCGCACACCCCTGATCCATTTCGAGGTCGCAGAGTGGCAGCTGCCCGACCGAGCAATGCGCCATTTTGAGTTGGAGCAGGGTTTGCCAGTCGATGCCCCGGATATGAGGGTTAACAGGAACCCACCGGATGTCGGAGTGTTTGGCACCGCCAATGCGTACGAATTGTGCGCGGCCGAAATAGAGCTTTGGACTTCTTGGCAGGACACACTGGCGGCCATCGTCTCGGAGCCAGACCCCGTTATCAGCATCGATCAGTACGATGAGTGGTACTACCGCATCACGCGGAGGAGAGTAGCCCCTGTAAACTTTGAACGTGGGGAGAGGTATGCGCCTAGGGGTCAGATCGATGAGCGTATGGCATACAATCTCGTAAGTTGCCCAACAAGTCTGACTTGAACCAAATTAGTTGAATATAAATGTCTGATTGAAGTTACTTAATTTTTTATCTCTTTGGATGTAGGTTAATGCCTCGCTTGCATTCTTCCAGAAGTTGAGTGAGCGGAGGGATCTGGTGAGCGCAATGGGCGAGGATCTTTGCCAACAGGCTGCGACATTGGCTTTAGGCTGCGGGAATTTTTTGCGCCAAGCATCGGGCCAGTCTTCGGGAGTAAGCCCGGGAATGGGTTATACGGGCGTCAGCCAGGGATACGGTGATCCCTCTGGACAGGCTTCAGGGGTGAGTCAGGGAGTTGGTGGTACCTCTGAAGCGGGGATGGGACAGGCTCAAGCGTCGTGGGGCGATTACAGCGGCCCCTCCTTCAATTTGTTCCCGGAACCCCTCTCTCAAGTCACGCAAGACTGTCCTTTCGGAAACTACGGTTTCTCCGAGGCACTGCCCATTGTCCCGTGGGCGGGACCAGTTGGCGGCCCCGGAGGGGAATATCAGCCGGCCGAAGAAGGAATTGGAGGCCAATATCCCCCGATCGACCCCCGAGGGCAATATCCGAAAGGGCATCCAGCCAGGCCCCTAAAGCCGCATAAATGCGATCTAATCCGAGCCCGTTATTTTAGCGGGGCCCCCCAAGACGGAGCGTCGTATGACATGGATCACCCCGAGGGCTTGGATTACAATGCCTCTTGGACAGAGATCGCCTCGCTGGCGCCGGGAGCTTGGTTAGACAGCGGTGTCATCTCGCACTACGTGCAAATTCTGAGGCGAAGGTGTCGGGAGCATCCAAACATCGGTCCGCGCGTGTTTATCTTGGATGCTTTTTTTCATCAGCTCCTAGTACAAGAGTGGCACGACTGGGGCAATGCAAGGAAGGGGAGAGGCATGGCCCAGTGGAAACCGTCCCCTAACCTACAAGCATATCTTGCTAGGGATAGTCCAGTGAGCGCAAGTGTTGCCGACGTGTTTCTAATCCCCTTTTTAGGGAATGCCCACTGGTACTTGGTTTGCTACGAACCATTACAGAGCACGGTTTCAGTCGTCGACAGTCTCTACGATGATACCGACGTGATGCCTGTGATTGATATGTACCGAGGCATAGGCCAGTTGGATGCCATGGTAAGATCCTGTTTCCTTCTTGTTGTAACTTGCATATTATAAAACTGATTAATCTTATTTTGCTAGCTATGTTTAATGCTTATTATGGTTCTCGCAGAATCTTTTTGCTGCCCTGGTCAATGGTAGGCGTCGGGAGAAGGTATCGCGCAGGCCGGTCCTCATTTTCCGATTGAAGAGGAGTAGGCCCAAGCAACATAATTCCTCGGACTGCGGCGTCTTCCTCTGCATGTACATGGATTACATTTGCCGGTCTGAGAGCCTCAAGAAGACTGTCTGGAGCGAAGAATGCATACAAGACTTTAGGTATAGGATTGCTTGGCAAATTATGAATGGCCGGCCTAGAGCTATTAGGTTTATTGTAAATCCGTGTAAGGAACATCATTCCCGCGAGAGATGATGTTCCCCAATTCACATTGTAACGTTACAACACTTTTTTAAAAAAAATTTATTGAATGCGATTGATTTTATTGACCGATATGATTTAACGGTGGGAAACCAAGTGTTGGATATCTGTCTGTTGGATATCTGTCTATCTACAGGGCAAGTGTTCAAAAAATAACCAAGTGTTCGATAATCAGTGTTTCTGCGGGGCCGTCCGCTACATAGTATAGCGGACGCAGAGAAGTCAACCAAAACAAAAAAACTAAGTGTTGAGAGGTGGGTATTCTGCGGGGCCGTCCGTAGCGGACGTAGAGAAAATAACCAAAAAAAAAAACTAAGTAAGTAATTAAGTGTTGGAGAGGTGGGTATTCTGCGGGGCCGTCCGCTACATAGTATAGCGGACGCAGAGAAGTAAACCAAAACAAAAAAAAAACTAAGTGTTGTAGGGGGTATTCTGCGGGGCCGTCCGCTACATAGTATAGCGGACGTAGAGAAAGCAAAACTAAGTGTTGGAGAGGGGGTATTCTGCGGGGCCGTCCGCTACATAGTATAGCGGACGCAGAGAAGTCAACCAAAACAAAAAAAAAACTAAGTGTTGGAGGGGGTATTCTGCGGGGCCGTCCGCTACATAGTATAGCGGACGCAGAGAAGTGAACCAAAATAAAAAAAAAAACTAAGTGTTGGTTGGGGGTATTCTGCGGGGCCGTCCGCTACATAGTATAGCGGACGTAGAGAAAACAACCAAAAAAAACTAAGTGTTGGAGGGGGTATTCTGCGGGGCCGTCCGCTACATAGTATAGCGGACGTAGAGAAGACAACCAAAACAAAAAAAAAAATTAAGTGTTGGGGAGGTATTCTTTAATACCTTAGGTTTCTAATGTTGTGCTGCGCAGTGTAGCGGACAGTGTAAGAAATCACATATAAAAAAATGATTGTAAAGGTTATTACAAACGAGTCATTACTAAAATATTATTACAAAATGTCCGACACTTTTGATGGCTCATAAAAGATTATTACAAAATATTCAGTACACTAAAGTTCCACTGCAGCTTGTTCGTCCTCATCCTCGGCATCATCTTCTTCCCCGTCTTGCAAAGGCACTGGACTTATCCCCAGTGCCTTGTAATGGTTCCGCTTGTCGTGGTCTGTCATTTTGTTGCACAATGCACACCTTCTCAGCTTTTTTGGTTGAGTTGCCGTCTCAATAGAGCTTTTCATCCGCGTAGATCTCTTGCGGCCTTTCGTTTGCGATATAATTGGATCCAAAGGCCGGATATCATTGTCGTCTCCCTCCCCCGGCTCGTCATCTTCTGATCCCGTCGTAGGCTCGGTGTCAACCGCATTGCTGACTGAAGCTGCTTCCAATTGGTCGACGATGGGCTCTTGCTGCTGAGCTACCTCGAGGAGATGTTTATATCCGACCATTGTAGCAGCACCCTTTACGGACAAACGGGTGAACATCGTCACCAGATGATTATACCGCAACGTCTCTGATTCTTCAAAGTCAGTATACGGGTGCTCCGGAAAGGAAATGGTACCGTGCAACCTGTTTGCACCTTTCGTCCACCGTGGCAGGACGTATTTATCGGGGATTGTCCTGATATTCTTCTGTGTGAAAAACCGCAGAATGTGTCTACACAGGATGCCATGGAACTCAAACTTCTTACAAACACATGTCACCGAGTCCGTCAATGTGTCGTGGGTCACCGTATAAATTCTGCGCAGCTTCTCAGGGACGAGGTCATTCACGAGCGAATAAACCTTGTACTCACGCGACGACTTTTCTGCCACCTTGTATATACTGTATCGGCCCGATTTTTGCAGCTCTACTTGGTATAGCAGGAAGATCTCCTTCGTATAGACTTTGGCACCGTTCAGCTCCAGCGGGGTCTCAAGCAACCTTCTCCTTTGCTTGTACGTGGTTGCAAAGTCTGCAGCCCTTTCTTTCACGAACAACGACGCAACCGCTTTTTGTGCGGATGTGACGAAACTCTTCAAATTGGTAGCTGTACCCACATAACTATCGAACGTGGCATTCATAGATTCACTCCTGCCCGTCGTTTTCATGCCCGCAGAAAAATGACTTCTCGTGTAAACGCCAATCCATTGCTCTTTGAGCCCGTACAAGTGCTGGAGCCACTCGTTGTCTTGCAATGAGTAATCCCGAACAAGCTTTTCCCACCTCTCCTCGAATTCCTCAATCGTTAATGACTTGAGGACGCATTTGTCAAAATCCTGTTTAAAGTCTGGATACTTTGCGTACATGTGATGCAGACGTTCCGGGTATTTGTTGCTTATGTGCCAAGTGCACAAGTTGTGTCGAGTATCTGGGAAGACGGTAGCAATAGCCTTCTTCATTGCCAAATCTTGATCGGTGATGATAACAGTCGGTGCTTTGAAGTTCATTGCTTCCAGCCACACCCTAAACAACCATTCAAAAGAACTCTCGCTCTCGTCCCTTAACAAGGCGAACCCGAACAGGATGGAGTGATAATGATGATTGACGCCCGTGAAAGGAGCGAACGGCATCGAGTACTTGTTGGTACGGTATGTGGTGTCGAAAGTCACGACATCCCCAAAATGCTTATAAGCTAGCCTCGAACGACCGTCGACCCAAAAAATTGTGCTAACTCGATGCTCGTCGTCAAGTTTATAGTCGAAGGTAAACTGCGGGTCCTCCATCTGCATCCGTTTCAATAGGCTCATTGTCGCTTGCGCATCATTGAGGTCATACGCGGCTCGTCTATGGGTTCGGACCGCGTTACGAACGTCTGTCGTGTTAAAGTTTAAATTTTGAATTCCCCCAGCCTGTTCAGCAAGAACATTAATCATGTCGGTAGGTCCTAGCCGCGCATCGCTCATTGTGTGAATTAGGCTCCTCGCGACCTTACCCATCTTCTTGTGTTGATGCATCTGACTCACCTTAGAAGGGGTTACTAACGGGTGATTGTGTGCCAGTTCCAGGCTGGTAATAAGCCAATGATCTTGTTTGGCTTTATAGCTTACGAACATCTTGACCTGGCAATTCGTGCGCGCAAAGCAATCCCGTCTTCTCCGCGCATACCCTATTTCGTCATCATCACTGTCATCGTTGCCTACGCGTGTCTCATTTTGCACTGGGTTTCTGCCCCTATGACACTCGTATAAGCGAGAGCATATCCTTTTCGATACGCTGCTTGTTCTTGTAGTTTTTATTCTAATGCCAAAACCAACCCTCAATGAATAAGCTCGAAAACATTCTCCAGCTTCTTCCAACGTTTGAAAGGTTCGTCCTAGATACGGATCACTAGCATCTACGGGGGTGCTGGAGCTCGACACGAAATCAGACATTGTGAAAAAGACCTATGTAGAAATAGAATACGCTTATTATCTCAAAATTATCTTGACGATTAGACCGATTTAGGATACCATATACATAATCTCAAAAGTGTCTCCCATTTTGCTAATTATATATTTACTGAACATAACAAATTAAAATTACTAAGATAAACGGTAGCAAGATCACAAACTTTACCTTGCTTGAGTGATGCTTGAACCAAGTGTTACTCGAAGCTTGAAGGGGGCTGAAAATGGAAGCAAGTGAATCTGAAAGCCCGCAAAAATTTTGCTGAAAGAGCCGAGAATTAGGGAGACTTTCTAGGCGACCGACGGGACAGTTCTCGGGGCTCTGCCCGAGACTTTATAGGCGACCGAGAGGACAGGTCCTGACATGTGTCAGCCTAGAGATCGTCCGCCATACAGTATGGCGGACGCCTTTTTCCTGACACATGTCAGGAACAGAAAGGCGTCCGCGAGACAGTCTCGCGGACATGGGAGGAGGGCAAAAAGGTAAAAATCCCGTCCGCGAGACTGTGTGGCGGACGGGGATCAGTTTTGGAAAAAGGCGCGATCTGGACCGTCCATCTTTCAGGATGGACGGTCAGATCGCGCTAGCAAAATACCCATTTTGCTAGCGCTATCAACGGATCAGCTCCCATATATATATATAATAGGAGAGCCTATAAAAAAATTATTTCGTATGTTAATATTTTCGCAACACAAAATTGGAATTGAAAGAAAAAATTAGGCTCGAGCCCTGCCCTAAGGTTAGGGCCTAGTGCTTGGGTTGAGACAGGGCCTCAATACCCCAGCTTTGGGCCAGACCAGATTCCCACGGCCCTAAGTCTGATTGGCCCCCAGCCCAGAGATACCTCTACCGTATTTTCGATTAGAAATTATTCAAGTATAAAGTTAAGTCATTCGTTCACTCTCGATTATGTTACATTCAAGATTATACTTTAAATCAAAGAACTCTTTGGCATATCAAACTCTGACCTGGACATCCATTTGATAATTTTATCAACGAAAGATAATTACGTGGTGACTTATACAAATTAATTTTCTTAAAATAATTAATAATTAAATAATAATTTCGCCAACATCCATCGTAGTCATTTATATACTAGGCCATTTCTTAACACCTTTCATCGTACTATAGCTCGTGACCACTCTCGTAACTCATAAGTAATAGATCATTTTCCCCATTTCTTTCCCCCCTCCTCCCTTTGTTTTTTTTGCTTCTCGTTGCAATTGTAAGTAATCTTCCACTCCGAGTTTTTGTGCTATGTCAGTTGCCGGTGATTCCTTTACAACTAGTTTTGGGATTGGCATGGTTTTGTTTAGCAACCTTTGGGTGCCAGTGGGGATACTTTCTATTGTGCTTGATTTACCTGACGAGCTCACTGCATTTCAAAAGGCCTTGTATATTGCGATGGATTGGTTTAGTCGAATTCAGTGTACACATATTATTGTTCTGATTCTTTACTCAAAGCTCTTGTTGCAGATAAAGTCTAAGAAGCAGAAATAGGGTTGCACGACTTTTTGTGTACAATACCATTACACTACAGGAAATTGCACTCGTTGCATATCGCCCAGGGCAAGCAAGTTATTCTATCCCTTCCATCGACATTGGCCTCTTTTGCTCACAGTTCTAGATTGGGTCTTCAGCAGGAATGGTTTGCTGGTGTACAGCCTGCATTTCCTTACCTGGAATTGAGATCGGCCAAGCGTATGCTCCTGAGGCGTTTTGATTTTTTGTAGTTTGCTTTCTTTTTTCTTTTACTTCATGGATGTCGATGGATGCTATGTATATTCTTACCTTCTTTGTGATCGGTATATATTTTTAATTTTCTCAAAAAAAAAATCATTTATATTTGTTTAACGGTGAAAATGGGCAGTGAAAGTGACATACACGCACCATGGATATGTGTGAGAGAGATATGGTCAAACCATAGTTTAATGGGCTAGCCCCCATGCACGCAAGGATGGTTCGGCAGGGCTACCGATTTTGGCGGATTCGGGGGCCGTTTCTCTAGACGAGAGGCGCACGTGTCAATGAATGAACGGCTTATCTGGCACAGTGGGGTCCGAAAAACCAGCGGCTATTGCGGACGAGTAAGTCGCCAGTGGCGTGCCTTCTGATGGCGTGGTCTGGCAGGAGCTTTCGGCCTTTTGGCAGAGATTTTGGCGGTAAGAGAACTCTGGTCCTTCAGTTTCTGTATAATTGCGATTTGACCCCGTCCACATAAGATGTTAAATTTCGGGTCTTACAGACTTTGTCGCTATGCACTAGCGCCTTTATTTGGAAGTGATTTTTAGTGAAAGAGCCACGCTTAATAATTTGGGTCGAGCCATGACAGAGATACGCTAAGGAATATGCGTCGAGGCACGGTTTTATCTGTGTGTATTAGTTAAATTGTTAGAGTTAATTAACTTGACAGAATTGAAATTATTAAAAATTTTTGTAACCAGAGTGAGCGAGAAACAAAACATTAATCGATCTGCTAAGCATATCCCGAACATTAATTAGTTAATCCTAAGTAAACTAACTCTTTTGTTTCGTCTGATCCTAAATATCACAATCAAGCAGTATTAGCTTTAATGTAAAGCGATGCAGGACCCGAGCTCTATTGATGGACTTGCAAGGTAAGATGATTCGTTCAGAATATTTCTCTATATATTTGAGCATTTTAAAGTTGTTTGGATTCAGCGAAAAACTTTAATCGACTCATTAAACGTACTACTTAAGCGTTTCACCCTAATCTAAACGTCGGCTAAGAGCTAGATACCTAAGGCCAAATTAGGTGGATCAAAACTTATATTGTACTGGTGTGGGCTAGTACTTTGATAGGCTAGTCGATGTATTGACGTGGACTAGTACTTTGATGGGCCCTGTCATGACCCGCACCCGCGACTGGGCCTGTGAACCAGGCCAGTGACCAGCCGCATGCCCATTGAACTCTCACTCAGGGCTCCGCTAGGCCGTAATATAACCTGTGCATACCTTTGTTACAATTTGCTAAACTCCACACCATTAATAAGGCCTCTAACAGCCGAGTAACACAATCTCACAACATTACTTAACAACTTATCATTTCAAACACCCGACTCACTACCCAACTATGATTTTATGGTTACATACTCCTCTTGCAGCGTGATGCTGGTGTTGAACCTTAAGACTATGGAGTAACAAATACCCACTTTACCCCATCTCTTGACATTCATCAAGAACGACACAATTATAAGCTTCTTTTTTTTCTTTTTCAATTGAATCATACCACAAGTTAAGAAACTGTTTATCAAATAAAACTATTTCTGCAAAAACCATAATATCTTCGAATTGTGCATTGTAAACACTTAAGCCCGAGATTGTGACTCATTCTCACTTCATTCACCCGAGCCACGCACAAAAGTGGGGGTGGTGGTTGTAGAAATTACATAGTCCGTATAATTTACTTGAATTTTTTCTTTAATTAATACATGTTTAAAACTTAATTACCAATTTACTCATTTTCTAAACTTATTTACTCGCATGCCAAATTTTTCTGTTTGAAATCACGATTTCAAAATAGAAATCGCTGTTGATTTTTACCTTAAAATCGTAGTTTCAAATAACGATTTCTACTTTACAGTAAAAATAAAGTAGAAATCGCTGTTTGAAACAACGATTTCTACTTTGAAATAGTAGTTTTAAATAATGATTTTCAAAATTTTAGTATGCGGGTAAATAAAATTTTAAATTAAATATATTAGTAATTAAATTTTAAAACAGTATTCATCAAAAAAAAACTCTAATTTACTTAAGTCCATATGTCTCAAAAACTGTGGGCATGGGTTGCCTAAGGTGACAAAAAAACAAGAAGTTGAGGGGAAATACAAAATTAGGTGAGAATTGTGTGTTTCTTGGAAGCAGCTGCGCATGGGGTGGTCAACCTGTGTTTTACTACTTCTGAAAAGAGTACCAGAGTCTCCAAAGCTATTATGATAATGCTATTGACAGAGAACATAAAGCTTAAGCATGCATAGGGGGGACTTCAGCTTCTCAGAGGAGGAGGAGGCAGTAAAACAAAAGCGTTGAGGCGACAGATATATAGATGTAGTAGTACTACATGAGAAGCCCCTAGCTCAAGTGGGCACCGGCCTAACCTAACCTGTCATCTGCGTTACACGTCCTGTCAAAAAGTTGACGAATCCCCATTATTTCTGGTAGCAGCCAGCAGCCATGAAAGGAACTCGAGAGGATTCCTTTTCTACAGACGTATTGTTTGTTTACTTTCATTGGTTTTTTGAGTTTATTTTTGTGATTTCAATCTCTCTCTCTCTCTCTTTTTTTTTCTTTTATATAAGAAAAAAATGGCAAGATTCCGTCGCATATTTTTACCTTTTTCTTTATCAAAATAAATTCTTTTTTCTTTCGTTGTGTGGGAAAGTAAATCAAAGACATAAGGCTGTCATTAACATTTTATTTTTGTTTTCACGGCAGCGCACTGTACATCATAACAATGCTCCATACACGACCTTTCGCAGTCTATCCTCTTTATCCTTCTCGCTTAGAATTACTTTCCGTCTCCAATTACTCTCTCTCTCTCTCTCTCTCTCTCTCTCTCTGGGAAAGAAAATGACGAAATTACGCTGGGCTTTCTTTTCTAGAGTACCACTGTGCCTAGAGTACTTGATATGTAGTGTACAGGAGAGTCAAGCCTGTTAAAATATGTTTGGGCTCAAACCCGGATTAAAACAAATTTCACAAGCTTATTTTCAATGACAGATGTGTGATGCTAAAAACATTTAGGCTTCGTTTGACAAAATTTTTTTTTTGGTTTTCAGTTTTTAAAGAGCAGTTTTTTAAAGAGCAGCTTAATTTTTTTTTTTATAAAAACAAGTGGGTGTTTGATAACCCCTTTTTTTTTTAGGTTTTTTTTTTTGGTGTTTGGTAACCCTTTTTATTTTGACTTTTTTTTTTTGGTGGTTTGCGGTGGCGGTGGTGGGGCGTAGCGGTGGTCGACGGTGGTGGTGGTGGTGGCCGACGGCCGGAGGTGGCTGCCGGCAGTCACCGGCGGTGGTGGCCGGCGGCCGGAGGTGGCTGCCGGCAGTCTCCGGCGGTGGTGGCCGGCGGCCGGAGGTGGCTGCCGGCAGTCACCGGCGGTGGTGGCCGGCGGCCGGAGGTAGCTGCCGGCCGTCTCCGGCGGTGGTCGCCGGCAGTCTCCGGCGGTGGTCGCCGGCGGCCGGAGGTGGCTGCCGGCAGTCTCCGGCGGTGGTCGCCGGCGGCCGGAGATGGCTGCCGACAGTCTCCGGCGGTGGCTGCCGGCGGCCGGAGGTGGCTGCCGGTGGTCTCCGGCGGTCGCCGGCGGCCGGCAGTCTCCGGCGGTGGTCGCCTGAGGTGGCTGCCGGCGGTGGGAGGGTGGTGGTGGTGGTCGAAAAAAAAAAACCAAAAGTGAAAAAAAAAAACCAGTTTTTGGAGTTTTTTTTTTACTCTGCAGTTTAAAAACTGGTTTTTTAAATTGAAAAAAAAATGGTTACCAAACGCTCTTTTTTTTTCAGTTTTTAAAATTGAAAAAAGAGGGAAAAAAATTTTGTCAAACGGGGCCTTAGTAACACTTTTGGTACTTACTTTAGCGACTTCTCAAAGAACTTGGGGGGAAAAAATTTTCTGCTAAAACACAAGTGCCATTAATGAGCTTCAACGACATTTTACTGTCACTAAATGATGTACTACAAAACCAAATGGTGGGCTTGGGTTTGGGCCGGTCTATGGAGCTTAATCTATTCAAGAGCACATCAGGATTAGCCGATTAGATAGGAAAACAAATGTTGGTCTGCCCACTGGTCTACGTACCTTATTTAGAGTTTAGCCAGTGCTAGAAACAAAAGTTGTTTCGGCCCGGCCCGGCCCGGCTCGAAATAAGAAATTTGAACCGGCCCAAGCCATCAAGTAAATAATTTAGGAACTTGATATATGAGCTCCAAAAAAGGTTATTTCAATTTGACTACAGCCTGCATTGACGATTCAAAAGGTCTATGACGATAACTTAATGGCTTTAGCGAAGAATATGAAACTCAAATAGAAAATGTAGAGCTCAAAGATTGCCTTTCATATTTTAACCAGCTTAATACAAAAACCCATTGTGGTAACTTAAGCTTTGTTCAATAAATATTGAGATTATAAATCCCAAAACGATATTACGGTAACTCAATTGCCAAATTTAAATGTCTATTAATTAACACCAAAAAAGACATTACCTTCCTCTGTATCAAAAGCGGCCGCCCCTTCCTCTCTCCAAAACAAACCCAGCAGCCGTCCCTTCCTCGTTCATCATCCATGGCTGAAAAGGATGGAAGGGAAGGCCCCTCCAATATTCCTTCTCCTCTTCCTTTTCCTTTTGTCCTTTGTATCATTTGTTTTCTCATTCAGATCTGGTCTTGGGATCCCTTTCCATCTCAATTGGATCCGACAATAATCACAGCAGTAATGTAAACTGCCATTTTATGTGACCCCTGAAACTGATATCCTACTGCATCTTCTCCACCAGGTTACCTATGAATTTTTAAAATTCAACAATGATAATACTTATGTTTTATGTTTTCTTTGTACTTTCTTAGATGTACTTTATTGTACTCTGTTTCAAGGGTTAAATAATAGTTTGTACTCTTTTAGTTTGTAAATTATTGTCTTACTAATGAAATTTCCATTTAACCAAAAAAAAAAAGGCTACTGACACCATATCGTGGCATCTAATTATATATATATATATATATATATATATATATATATATGAAAGTCGAAATTGAGAGAAAATATCCATGTCATCTCTTACGTGAACACCCTCTCCTTTTGTCACGTGGATAAAAAGATTTAATTTAATAGATTTTGTTTTTCCTTTTTTTGTGACATGTTGCTCTCATTTATCAACTAATTTGAATTTGAATTCGAATTCCTCTTTTGTTGCAAAATCATTTACTTTTGTTACATAATTACCTCTTTATATACATTAATGGTTTATGTTACAACTTATCTAATCCTACCTTATCAACTAATTACATTCCTCTTTTTTTAAAGGCCTTGATTGCCTCTCTCAGACTCACTTGAATAGCCTAAACTTTTGGAGCAATTTTGCACAAATGTTTCTCTCCCCATCTAATTAATTATAAGATTGTCATCCTTAGTGTTAATTCAATATTCAAATAAAATTATTCTAAAATCTCTCCTGATTTTTCTCTCTTTCAGCCTATAAAAGATATGTCCCTAAGTAGTCATATAGTCCCACGCCAAATTACCTCTAATACCTGTATTTATTTATTTTGTTTATATTAATTAATATTCTTCTAGATTTTGTTTTCCGTTTTTACTTATTCATGATATTTTTTTTATAATCGAGGATTTTGTTTGCTAATATTGAAAATTTTGAGGAATTGGCATTGGTTTTCCAGAAAAGTATATTGCTAGCTTTCATTGCATCTTCACAATACAATGATAAAGTTTTACATTTATTTTCTTACTGCAAATTTTAGCAGCTCCTCATGCCAATCTTTTTTGTTTTAGTTTCTGTTATATGCAGGTTCGACTCAAAGCAAGTATAGATTTTTCTATTTAATTGGATTTTTTCTTATTTTTTTGAGTATTTAATTGGATTAAGTATTCATATTTTTGAACAAAAAAGAATTTTTAATCTGTCATATGATACTTCCTTTCTTATGTGACGTACTTAAGTGGTCTTATACAATTTGATGTACTTTTATTTCCACCTTTTAATCCTACGTGGTAGCTATTGTAGCGAGCTTTTAGGTTGCGCAAAAGATTACAAAGATATCGTGCTTAAATTGTGGTCACTTCAATGCATTTAATTATTTTTTGGTCATTTGCTTAATGTCGTGATTTATACTTTGACCAGTATTACATTACGATATCTTATATCCTACAATAAAAATAACTTCAGATACAGGCACGTATGCGAAACATAATCTACAAATGAAGACATATATGCTGTATGGAATCTCTCACAAACGATATGGCAAGCATTGCATTTTTGTAATTCTTTTACCATCTATTATATAAGAACATTGTGTATGCTCTTTTCTACATCAATTTCTCTAAGTTGCGTAGGGTTAATATAAGTGTTATTAGTTATATACAGTAAAAGTTTGAAGGAAACTCTGCTCATGATTTTATAATTTATACCGATTTATCGACTTTTTTACCATTTCATTGCGTAAGGACTGACTTTTGATTAATTTTGAATCTTTAGTCAAAGGTATGAAGTTAAGTTAAACTTATTTAATTAAATGACTTATATCGGGTTTGCTTTGCTTAAACATTTTTGGCTAGCCGTAATGATAAAATTTACAAAACTTTTGCCAAAATAATGTACAGTTTCAAAAACAGGTGTTCAATCAATATCAATGCACACTTTGCTTTAGCAAAAAGCCAAACCGCTTCTCTACAATAAATCTAACATTTTCTTGAGTCTAATACGATTAATGAAATTTTGTTTTTTTGCTTTACCTAATTGCAACATCTACTTTTTTAGAAAATTTCCTTTCATCTCCTAAAGGAGAAAAGGGAAGAAGATAATTATAATATTAACTTTTACGGGCTGAATGGATATGTTCATCAAATTACTTCCCTTAAAATTTTGTTGAACTTATTATGACTTCAAACATATAGTTGCCGATTCTTTTTTGTTTGAGATTGTGGTAATTTTGATAAATCTTATCTGCATGTAACGCGCGCGTGTTAAAAGCTAGTTACACAATTATGCTTCACGCAAACCACGTTCACGAGGTGTAACATGAAATGTTATTAGTTACTCATAGTGTATCGGCCCAATATCACATATGTATTAGACAAGTCGGGCCAACACGAAAGAAAGGGTCTTGAATACATTTCGGGCTTGATTGGGGAAAAAAAAAGAGAGCAAACGTTCATATAAATGATGATATGGCCTATAAGCCGAGTTCCTAATGTTACGGCCCAAGTTCATAATTAGTCAATACGTGGCCCAACTTTTAGTGACATAAAGGGACTAATTACGAGATTCCCCCCCCCCCCCCCCCCCCCCCCCTTTTTTTGTGCGCGAGTGTGTGTAAGGAGAGAATAAATTAATAAAATCGAGGGTTAATAATCTTTCTGAGGTCAGCATTTTTTGCCTTCACGTTTTCGAACATGAACAAACAACAATGTCATGATATTCCATCACTATTACAAAGAAAGAATCATTAAAATTCTAAAAACTAAATTTATATATGTATATATAAGTCAAAGTTGAGAGAAAGTGGTCACATCTTCGTTTACGTGGACACTCTCTCTTCGTCATGTGGAGTTAAGTTTTTCTTTCAAAAATATTATACCAATTTTTTTAAAAAAATTAATCACTTTCTTTTTATATATTCAAAATTTTGATAATTATCATTTTCGAGTCATCCCACCGTTATCCGAAAGTTATCACTCTTATCTTTTTCATTTGTGATTCTCATTATAAGTTCCCATCCTTTTCAAAAAGGAATTCATAAGATTTCTCTATCCATACATGTTTTGTAAACTAATTGCTAAATTAACCATAAAACTTTTGCAAATTTGTTGCAAAATGAAATAAGTAATTTTCTCTGAGGGACACACGTTTTTATTTGACTTCTTTTGCTCATTAATTTGTTGCTTTACGTTCAGGAGGACACAAGAATACTTGGAGGCAAATTTTAATTGCGATCAATTGAAAATAATGTAGTTCATTGATGTTTGATGCATTGTTAAAATCTAAACTTTATTTCGTGATTCAATCATGAAACAGTTGCCTATTTCTTGAATGCTTCATAACTTTCTTGATGCAAAAATAGTTGCCTATTTTTATTATTACTAACTCTACTTTTTTAATTAAGTTGTCAATTGAAAGTTCCAAATTTAGTGACAAGAATATTTAAAGAGTATATTTCCCATATAGCACTTGCTAATGAGTAACAATAAGCGACAATTCCAAATATAAAATTGATATTAGGAAACCATGACAACAATTGCATGCCATGTCTTATTTCACATGAAAGAATGATCAAACTATAATTGTTACTACGTTTTTTGGATGAAATGCATAGAAGTTGTAGCATGCTCTCACGTGCAAAGACAAGGACAAAACTAGTTAGAGAAAATAACGGGAAAATAAATTTACAGGTGGTTAAACGAGTCGAGAGTAAATCTGTCATTCTAAAGGGTTCACATAACTGCAAGATTCACAACGTTTCGTCGTCACTTTTAAGTACCATTGAAACTCTATCACTAAAAAAAAAAAATTACTAACAAGCACAAGCCGAGGCGAAAATCAAAGTAGAGGAGATACTGAGCACCCGGTCTCTCCCTTAAAGCCGTTGACCCGAAATTTGGCCTTGTATTATGATTACTCTCATCATTCTCAAAATTTGATTCTTTTGACAACTGTGATACTCCGAGAAAATAATAAATAATAATTTTTAGAACTTTGACATTCATAATTAATTTATTTTTATTAGCACTTTTTTGTCACAAAAATATTTTGAACCGCTACAAAAACTACTAATGACGAGAGGTTCTGAAATTGAAGTGCAAAAAAAAAGAAAAAAAAGAAACTGAAGTGCAAAAGATCATTTAAGGTCATCATTACCCCATTTCATAATCAGATTAATTCATTCTGAACTGATTACGTGTGACGTTGGAGTGAGTTCGTTCAATTTAATAGAAGATTACAATTCATTTATCGGCCCAAAGGTTAAGTAGGGACATACGCGTAATTTGCAACAAATGTACCGCCCATCCATTTCAAAATTTGCCGCCCAGTGTCTGATCTTGCGACATACTCCTAGTCATCTACCGCCGGTATGTCACCATTTCTAGGGTTTCACATTTTTCTACCTCGCTCACGTACATTTGTAGAGAGATAGCGAGAGATGGAATCTTCCAGTGGATTCAGATTTTCCGGTGGATCGACGTTAGTTCCACCTTCTTAGTTGCAAGGTTAGTATTATACGAATTCTGACGGTGAAATGTGGTGAACTTTCCCATTTCAATTCGATGGAGCTCAACACCGTATGAATAGTCTTTTTCATTTTAAATCAAATTTTGTAAGGATCAAGTCTGATTAGCTGCCCATATGCGTATGTTAGAAAAAGATATACTCTTGATTAGTTTGGATACTACTCCCAATGTTGAAGTAAGATTCTTTTTTGTTTTGACTTTTTGTAAATTTCTATATGGAATTCGTGCATGTAAATGTTGACTTTTTTTTTTGTCTCAGCTTGACTTGCTAGCACATACTGATTTAATCTATGATTGCTATTTGAGGTTGAGTCGATGTACACGTGGTATTAAATTTGCCATGGGAACTCACATAAAATCATAAGAGAAAATCTAATGCAACGAAAAGAGTACTAGTCACACTTGTTATGCAGTAGCGGCACAACGCATCAATATGCACTCCCTATATTCCTAAAAAGAGCCCTTTTGACATCTTAGTTTTTGACAAGTGCTATGATAGCTCTTTGAATGCATAAATGGCGGCCATACTCTCAGTTTCACATTCATGTTATATGTCCAGTAATCCTCTTTAACTTTTTACCATTGGAAAGGCATCCCTAACCCTTCCAAGCATTTAGTTCTTTAACATAAAAACGTGCCTTCTTTCAGGGGAATAAGGACTATGTATTCGTTCATATATATATGGAGCTTTAGAGCATATGAAGTTCCATGTAATAGTATTTATGGTTTCAACTTTAATTGTATCGCTGATTTTTGCGTTTCTCTGTAGTCCTCCTTGTGATGAATTTGTGAGGTGTAACATCCTCCTTTACCTAGATTCATTGCATTATACATGATGAAGGATTATTTCCAGCTTTTTCTGTTTTGGGGTCTTATGTTTGTTTAACTAAAAATACATTGATAATGGTTGAGTCTGCTTTGATTCTTCATGGATTCTTTGAAGCTTCCCAAGACTCAAACCCCATTGTGGAATTAATTTCCGTGTAATTCAGTCTACATGAAAATGAAGTACCGACGGGATCAGGACATGATTGTTACATGTACCACATAGGTGGTGTTTCAACTTGACATATGCAATGAGTTACTAAGTTAAAGGGAAAAATACAAAGTAATTTCTCAATGAAGGACTCTGCATGGTTAGATATGAGAGAAGTGGGCTAATTAGCCACTACACTACAACTAATTTGGTTCTAATATGATCCTACCAATAGCCGAAAAACTACCATGCAACTAATGGGTGCTTACTGATGCCTAGAAGTGCACGTAGTTGCACCATTTATGAGTTCACCTTAGGCGAAGATGGGAAGAATACTGAGATTTAAGTGTTATTTGCAAGGGCATCTTGGCCTCAAGTGAATCCATCAGACTAGCCACGCTGTATGGAGTACTTTAGACCAGCACGATTGTACTCTAGTCCTCCTTTAACTCTTACAAGGAGGACTACTAACTGCTCCACTGAGGAAGAATTGCTTGATCAATATGAATGATAATGTTCAACAAAGAGGAAGATAAATTTACGTGACTGGAGATTGTAAGGAAAAATATGATTAACTAGTGGTTGTGGGAAACTATGGCCCTTGGAATGTTAAAGCATGATTCTGGTAGCCAGCCCAGATACCTGGGAATTGGAAGTAGGAATTAAATAGGATTCAATTCGATTACATGATTTAGTGAGTGCTCATGGACCTTCTCTACATGATTGGAATAGTTTGACACCATAGGAAACTTTTGCAATTCACCCTGTATCTAGAACAGCAGCCTTGTTCTTAGTTCTGCTTGGTTGGCTATGGAGGAGGTAATATGGCGTATAATTTTTTGGTGGTTGCCCTGCAAATCGTTGGTCTTGACTTACTATCAAGCTAAAAAAGGTTCAGCAGCAGTAGTTTGTAGATGAATTTGACAAATAGAAGTCCTCAGATCATTGCATTGTTTACCTTGACTTGTAACCTGGGGGAAGTAGAACTGTTTGCGAAATGCCTAGCAAGGGGAAATGACTGTGAAGAAATTAAAATGAATAAGCTACAGTAGGATTCCAAGGCTACTGGCAATAATGAGTTGCATATGGTTCCCCATGAGACTGCAGAAAAGATATCCTCCTTTCCGGTTGCAAGTGATGGGGAACTATCTAATTTAGGTGGGGATAGCTGGTAGTATTATTCGGACAGATTTGAAGCACAGACGGGAAGCTTGCTGTGAAGAACAGTAATAGCTGCTCAAATTAATCCTTTTGCTGTTTCCTGGTTATGGCATGCCCAATTTTCTTAAGACAGGAATAACTATATACGATTTGAATACCCTTGACGAGTATTTGAGTAGGCTAATCACCTCAGGAACTTTCAAGTTCCAACTAAGCGTTAGATAGCGAGTACACCTGGGCTGAGAAGACCTCGACATATAATTGAAGCGAGGCAATAACACCACAAGCATTAGATTAAGTTTATGAAACTAGGCAAGGTGGCGTGATCCCTCTAACTTGTTATGTCACCGGTATGGGAAGGTTGCACAATCTTGAATATTTATTATTGGAACTTTTTACTGAAGGTAGGCAGCTAATTATCATGGTAGCATGTGACAGGAGTTTTCAGTCAGTCAGGCTTTTTCTTTGTTGAGTCCTTAATTGTCATTACAAATTGCATACAAGTGTATTGTAACTTATGAAAATAATTTTTCCACCAGTGTGTCAATTGTTTCAGATGATTCAACCTTAAGGAGGATAATCGGGCTTCAGCTATTAGAAATTGAGGTGAGTTAATCTAGCTATCGAAGTTGTTATAGGTTCTCTGTGCTTTAGCATTGCAGCTCATCAACACAGCCGAAAAAATAATGGTGCTTATAAACGTACCAAAAACTCTGATGTAGCTTATGGTTGCAATGACAATAATGCGCACAGAGTTGAAATATTTGGTATTTGGTTTAAGAGTATGAATAGTTAAGAATTTCCTCTAGAATTTCAAATTACACCAGTCTATTTCTTTCCAAAATTATACCATACATCATCGGTTCCAGATTAGCTTGTCTTTAAACAAATCACAGTTGAAGTTTTGGTTCTTTTCGCTTAAGCTATAAGAAAGCAGACGGGAGATCAAAACAAAGATTTTCCGTTCAGTCACTTTGACCAAATACTCTACCAACACTTTGCCACATCCAACCATTTCATCACTACTCATTGTTGAAATCATGCTTGGCAAGATGCTTATTTGCATATTTTGGTGTATCTATATAAATTATGTTTCCTAATCCTGTGTGAAAAGTTCATATGAGTTGATATATAGCTGTCCAAAGATTTTCTTGATGCGTTCTTGACATACACCTCGGCCAGATTCAAGGGTTCATAGGCAAAATCTGTTTACACGGGAAAGCTGAAAAGCATATGCTTATTCGTAGTGTTTCATGTAATCCTAGTATGATATGGTTCTCACCCTGTCTCTCTTTAAGGATTTTGTTCTTGTGAATGCTCTTTGCCTTATGAGATATTACTAGGCAGCATTGATTATTCATGTCTTCTAATGCTATGGGGTGTCGCTGATCATCCAAAGGAATAGACAAAAGAACCAGCTGCTACCTTCTGAGTTTCTGACCGACATACACCACTCTATCCTGATACCTTCTCGTTCATCTTAGCTCCCTTCCCTTAAAGAATTGGTCTTGGGCCCTGTGTATTTATTGAACAAGCGTACACTTGAGCAATGCTCATTTCTATCTTCTCTGAATTCATTCAACATCCGTGACAAAATTAAAAGAACCATACAACATTGATTCATTATCATTTCACAGCTTGTTAGTAGGGACACATGTTATTGTGCAATTTCAAGTCTCTACAATCTTTCCAGAAATGCATTCATGACTGTACTTTGCGTTTTAATGAAAACATGGAGCTTTCTGAAAGGACAGCCTAGTAAAATGATTTCAGGGTTGCAGTTACCCTGACCCTACAATAAGGCAACATTAGAGAAGTAAACTTCTTTTTTTCCAACTTACCAAGCCTAGTGTATAGTCAAATGACTTTACTTTGAATATCAAACAATTATACTACGAGTGACACACACACAGGGGGCTTCAGTGATAAAATAGTAATCTATTGGTTAAAACTGATCATTCTGTTGCTGAACTAAGTATGGGTGTTTTATAGTTTCAAGACTTTTGTCTTCTGTTTCATCTATTTGTCTACCTTGTATCTGCTTGTATCTGCTTCTATCGTACATGCTCTTTTAGTTCTTAGATAATCACTTAGCAGAGAAATCAGACGGCCATACTTAGTTGTTTACTCATAATTGTTTCACACGGGATTTTGCTCTAAAAAGCTAGTACTCTGTGGAACGCTTAACTTGCAACTCTTAACTTTTGAAGGATGCACTTCACTTTTCTTTCAACTCTATTTACCAGGAAATATGTTTCTCTTTTTCATTTGCTGAAGTACAAGCGCAAGAAATGTTACAACTTCCCCCGATGCATCATTTCTTGAGCAAAAGCTGCCCTTTACTTTGACAATGGAGTTAGTGTCAAGGTAATTTCTAAGGATTCTGGCTGTCCTTTATTATAGGAGTTTTTAGCTTTCAATATGGTTGTATAGTGACGTTTTTTGATTACCTTTGATTCTTTGGATACCACTATAAAAGTTTAGCTACTCGTATAACTGAAAGAACAGTCTCTTCTATTATGCTATTACATTCTCCTGTTTATTTAAATATAGAGTGCCAGCACGAGAAACGGCACTAATTTAAAAGTTTAGGAGCATTGCTCTTTCTGATAATTTCTTTAAAAGTTTTCCCTTAGGGTAGCCTTTACTTCTGCAAGGCCAACTTGCCAAAGCAACCAAGTGAATGCTTTCTTCTCTGCTGAATAATTTTGAGGGCAGTTTGGCAAGGTTCTGCGTGTATTCGCGTTCCCAAAGCCCCCATAGTCAGAACATATCACCAGGGGACCAAACCCCAGAGTCCAACCAGACACCCGGTCAAACAAAGAGCTGTTTCCCTGGGCTCCACAGCCTGTTCGATTCGGCTTTTCTTTAAATTTTTTTTCTCATTAAATAAATACCCAGATACAAATTCAAATCCTTTTTCTGCATCCCTTTACCGTTCGCACTTTGGAGCTCTTTCCCTTTGCCGGTTCACACAAAGGTTCTTACTTTTGCTCTAAATTTTCACGTAAGAAACAGGATGACATACAATGTGAGAATACACGTAACAATGAATCAAACTTTAACAACCTCAATATACCTCCCATGCGTCCTCATCCTCTCTCCTTATTTTTGCCTTTTTTTTTCATTTACCCAGGGGCGGAGCTACGTTTGTACGAGGGGGGTTAATGTATCCCCTCAACTTTTGAAAATTTTTTTTCCATTTCACTCTCTCTCTCTCTCTATGCTGCCCAAGGGCTAAGTCTCTCACCCACAGTGCACTCTCACTCTTCCAGTCCCAGACGGTCAGACCAGCAGCTGGTAGGCCTCAGACAAAGTCACAGGCGACGCCGCCACCGGGGACGGGTTGCAGCGTGTGGAGACCCGCTCAGATTTGGAATAAGTGGAGGCATCGACTGGCGAGGAGGCCGTCTTCACTCTTTAGATCTGGAACCTTCAACCGATTAGATGAAGTAGTGACCGCTGTACTGACCAGCGAGTGGCAAAGGCAAGGCGAGGACTCCACCGTCCAACAACCCTCTGTTGACGACGACGCACTGACGACCAGTGAAAGATTCATTATTTTCAGATTTAGTAACGCATTTTCAGATGGTCAATTTGTCATTTACTTTCCTAATTGAGCATTTCAGATTTTTAATTGAGCATAAAAATCATTTTAGATTGTGATTGAGATGCTCTCCCAAATTTGTTTTCGACTTTACTTTTCCAATTGCTTTCATAATAACATCCATGTTTGGGACTAGATTGATTTACTCTCCTGTTTTTTATGAAAGCCTTTTAAATTTATATTGGAGGCTTTTGAAGTCAACAGGGAAGACTACTGATCTGACTTAAGAGTGAAATTGTTTTGCCATGGTTGTTTTGTCTACACTCCTCCAGGCATAATTAGGGTTGTTGAAATTTAGAAAATGAATATATAGGAAATATAAGTATATAAGGATAGGTAATATATTATTTTACTTAAAACAAATTTAGCGACTTCAATATATTTTTAGCACCCCTGATATGAAATCCTAACTCCGCCACTGCATTTGCCAATCCACATTACCAATGGAACCTCAAGCCTACAACAAATTGTATCTACCCAAAACAAAGCAAATGTATATATATTTTTCTTTTCTCCATTTTTTTTCTTTTTCCCTAACTCATTTCTTTCCTTTCACGTAGCTGTTAAGAAGTCTAATATTTAACAGCTGATGCCAGTTTCATTCACGCCAAGGGCATGAACACAGTCCAGTTTCCATCCTCCAATCCATGACCCAACTCACTGAACGTATCTTCAAAGGACATCTTTCAGAGTCAACTTTTTCCATGCAACATTCTACAACCACAAGAACCAAAAGTGATGAGATTTGCATGCAACACCAGTGCTAAAGCTCCACTTCACAGGGTCTGTTCAGCTTCCTCCTCTTCGTATCTGGACTGTTATGCGATGAATTTACACATGACCCAACAGCTGCATCATCAGTTTTGTAGCTCAAGCAGGCAGCATCCAGCACACCAATCGGACTTTGGGGCACAGATGGGACTGAAGCACTTAAACCCTTAACAGACTCACTTAACAATGATAACTCATGGATCAGCTCAACACACTTCAGCACTTTTTCCTGTAAAACCCAAATCAAAGAAACAAAAATACCAGTTAGCAATTAAAATGCAAGTAATCGATCTCAAAATGATAAGAGAGAAAAGTAAACTCATCATTAATGTCTCCCCCCTTCCTGGTTCTTGGACCACCAGCTTTACCTTTTGTACATGCTGAGTGAGAGCAGATATTGCTTTATCAGTGTCCACTGTTTGAGTTTCCCCTGCAACAGACATTGCCACTGCTGCTGCTATCTCAGAAGGCTTGAATTCCAAGAAGTCAATCCCTGCATCAAATTCCCACCAACCAAGATATTAGCCCCTCTGTCAAGTCTGTGTCTTCATTATACAGAAGACCAAATACATGTAAGATAACACTTAATTAGAAGAAAATGGACCTTTGATTGTGCTTAACAGGACTTCGATTGATCTCAAGATTGAAGATCTTGAAGTGAATTGATCACCATTTATCTTACTAAGGAAATAATCTATGAAAGAAAATGGGGTGACTGCTTGCATCCTCCACTTCAATGTGCTCAACACAAGCAGCTCCATTCTCTGTATGGTTCTAGCTTCGAATACAAATTTGGATTCCCCCACCTGCAATTATTCGTCTTCATCAGGACAGCCAGATTTACCACAATTAGAGTACTAGCCAAACTAAACTTCACATAATAGGTGAAGGGAGTTAATGCAATACTCTATAAGTAACACTCCACCTGTAAATCTACACTTAGAGGTATCTCGGTCTCTTCAGTTTTGGCTGCCAGAGATAAACAGGCTACAGCCAGCAGCTGCATCATCCAAGCTTTGCCTCTCTGTAAAAGAGTACACAAGCAAGGGTATGCACAGTTAGCAATGTGATCCAAAGTTGTAACCAATGACATTAAACAATTTGACCAAGAACTTATCATCAACTTACAGGTAACTCATAGGCAGAAAGGAATCTGTCCAAGTAGTTTATGGACAAATATGCACAGAGAGGTCCAAAGCTGAAATGGGCATGAACCTGCGAGACCAAGCAGGGCATTAGCACATCGTCAACCGAAGAAAAGTTAAACATGACTTGACATCAATAATTCCAATAAACAAAAAAGATACTAAATGAAGAATATAACTATACTCAAGTGAGGTCTATTATTTAAAAGGTGGAACAAAAGGGTGAACTAAAATCCAATTAGAGACAGCTAACATAGGGGTGAAATCATGGAAACCTTAAAGTAGAGACATAAAAACAAATTGAGCATATCAGCATCAGCCAACCCAAAAGCAAAATGTAGAGGATCCACCTTACCCCTTTCATGTTTGTGTCAAATACTAAAAGGGGAAAATCCCATCCTTAATTAAAGAAAATCAAAACACCCACAAACTTAAAAAAAAAAAAAAAAATTGATTGGGAAACTATCATCCTTAAGAAAAAAGTCTATATAAAATTCCAAAAGCAAACCTTATTAAAATGATGAAAAAAGTAAATATTTAGGGCGTGCACAGATTAGCCATTTCAGACCAATCGAGAAAATCAAC
This sequence comes from Escallonia herrerae, assembly GCA_033070095.1. Taxonomy (NCBI): domain Eukaryota; kingdom Viridiplantae; phylum Streptophyta; class Magnoliopsida; order Escalloniales; family Escalloniaceae; genus Escallonia; species Escallonia herrerae. Next base: position 797,230 of record JAVXUP010000099.1, on the reverse strand, counting down.
ATCAAAACAAAGAATAAATATGTATTCTAGAATCCATGAAAGAGACTCATGAACAGACCTTTCCAATCCAATCAACAACCTCCTGTCTGGCCCCCAAGTCCACAGCCCCATTCCTCAATCTTTCCAAGTAACCGTTTTCAGGCAAATGCTCGCATTCTCTTTCGACCATCAAAGCGAAGCACTCGTCACTCTCCAGTGGCAAGCCCTTCAAGCACTCTTCACTGAAAAAGCTCAAGTTTTGATTACTGGGTTCATGGTTCCTTTGATGCTGCCATGTAGCCTCAAAATCATCCACCAGCCCATAATCATAATCATCATAAAAAATGCCATCGTTGTCTTCTGCACACAAAAGACTAGATGCTACACAGTCAAAACTGGGTGCCATTTCCAATACACCTCACAATCTCTCTCACTAACAATCTCCCAATATTTACTTTTATGCTTTTTAACAAGACGTCTCAAAACTTAGCCTTTTCCCTATGATTCTATTGCGAAACAACATGAAGATTTTCTCTCCCAAAAGCAAATGAATGAAAAGGAAATGGGTACGAAAGAACAAAAGAAAAGATTGAGAAGTTTCTCTCTATAAGAGAGTTGGATTCTGAAAGACTGCTGCTGCAAAGAGAGCGGCTTATGGAGAAGAAATGAGGGTACCCTTTTATGGGTTCTAGGGTATTGAAGAGAAGGGGGGGGGGCAGGAGTGGCACCCACCAATGGGAGGATATGAGGTTGCAAAATATGGAGAACAGAAAGGGGCAATTACAAGATTTTAGAGAGAGAGACACGGAGAGAGAGATTCTCGGGTCACTTTTGTCCAAAGCACAATGGTTGATGTACGCGTGGTTCCTTACTGAATTTAAATATTTCCTTCAGAGAATTCTTTTTTCGGTTACTATATATTTCCTTCACAGATTTGGTAGAGAAATTAATCGATTTCTATGGATATTGGGGTACAAGTATATATATATATATATTTATCAAACACAAAACAATTTTGGCCTCCTTTCCCACAAAATTGTTAAGCTTCTAGTCTAAATTAGTAGATAATAAATATTTTTTACTAATTATATATGGACTACAATTGTCTGATGTACAAACATAAAAATATTGTTAAATACATTTTTATTGTGAAAAATATCGTTAAACTTATTACAATACATACTTTTTACGGTAGAAGATTATTATAAATTACATATACACTATTTTTGATAAAGAATTTTAAATGAACAGGTTGTTTATTTTTCTAGATGGTATCGAAGAATATGTTTGTCATTTAGGGTAAGTGTTTTAAATTTTTTGAGGCGCCCTTTAATACTTTGGTAAATAGTCAATTGCAGGAGTAAGGTTCTAATGAAAGATTCTGCGTTGAATTTGACAAGAAAATCAACTTTCCTAGGATAAAACCTTAATCACCATTAATTTTACTGATAAATTTAACTTCAGCATATATATATATATATATATATATATATATATATATATATTGTGAAAAAGGAAAACAAGTAAACTGACATGTGCGGTTTTTACTAAATTGAGTCGATGTAAATCATAGGTGAGGGGGTAAATCTGTAAAATTGCTTTTCTGGACAGTGGCGAAACGACAGTGAATTTGGCTTTATACTCGGGTAGCGACACGTGGGCTCTGATTAATCAGCTGACAACCTGAAAACAACCGTTTTAATCAGAAGATGCAATTATGACTGTACAGTAAGTCTTTGACCCTCTCCTACGTATTCCTCTACCTAGAGAAGAAAATGAAAAATAATTTCTAAAGTAAAGCAAAAAAAAAAATTCTTTAGAAATGATTGCTTTAGCAAAAATCTAATTTTTGCTTTAGAAATTATTTTTCATTTGTGATCCTCAATACTTTCTCATTTGTGATCTAAATAAAATTGTTGATTTTTGTTTTGCTGCTGACAAATTAGATTTTATCCGTAAATGTTTTCCCTTGTAATAATGAGAAACAATATAAATGGTGGATTCTTCAAAACTTGTGAACAAACGACAAGGAGAAAGACGGTAAAATTACGAACTTGAAATTTACTCCAAATTGGATGGAGCTAAATAATTGATCACGATCAGTTAGACAATGCATACCGTTAATTTAACGGCACAGTGAATAATGAACTAAAGTACGTAATGAGTTAGGTAATGCCACGAGATATTACACATGAAAACTTAATGATTCGTCATGCAGATTATTTATGTTGAATTACTTTATATACTACATGCTACTATAACTTCATTATGAAGTTGACTTCTCTAGTTTCCTTGAGCAATTAAGAAAGAAAATAGGAAAGGCAATTTGCAACTTTATTTGTCCTCAGTTGGGCGTAGAAACATTAACCATTGCTGTCCGTAAAAGGCAGTGGGAGATCTTGGTTGAAGGTGGACAATTGACCACCTTGATTTTGGGATAAGGAAGTTTTTACCCACTAATTCTTCGTCGATTAGTATTTAAGATGTGCATTGACCACCTTAATTTCTTGAAAAGCTTACACCGAAGTTATGTCTTGATCAACTAGTCGGTTCATTTCGTCTCCGTCACTAATTAAAGAAATGTTTATGTGCATATTCTTTCGTAAATTTTTAAAATGACAGTTAAATAAATGTTAACTAAAATATACCCATTAAGGCTACAACTTTGCATTGGAAAAATAATAAGAAATACTTTAATATATTAGTCTTGCAAACATTTTTCCTCACTACCGATTGATGTTGAGTTGAATCCTTTCGTAGTGTATCAGAGTAGGTTGATGTAGGTCATATAGTTTAACTTTGTAGATCTCTTGCGTCGTGTTATTTTCTTTTTACGGGACATATTATCCTACATTCTTTTGTTGGACTTCTTGGAGCGTGTCGTAGAGTTGTGATTAAAACTAGGTTTTAGTCATATATTTGGCAACAAAAAGCCACTAGCAGCCATCAAAAGTGACCTTCACAACACATGGTAGTACTTGAGAGTATAATTTTCAAAGCTCCAAGAATTTAAGGTGAGTTTTTGTTCTTAATAATCTATTTTTAATACTTAATTAATGTTTTATCTCATTTTGAACTTTATTTACCTATCTATCCTATTTTTAAAAATTATGGTTTCAAACAGAGATTTCAAAGGAAGAAAACGTGGTTTGAAATTGAAATTTCATACGTTTTTAAAAGAAATTTCTGTTTTAAATCACGTTTTCTTCCCTTAAAATCTCTGTTTGAAATCATGATTTCAAAAGTGAGTTAGATAGGTAAATAAGGTTTAAAATAGAGTAAATAAGTAATAAAGTATTAAAAAAATAAATTATTGAGGACAAAAACTCAATTTAAGGTGGTTGAGTTACTTGCGGTCCGTGAAGCCCTCTTTATTGTACATGATGTCAAGTTTTTATGGAGTTTTAACTCTTTAATTAGTAGTTGTGCATGTAGTTTTTGTTCTTAACAATCTGTTTTTAAAATTTAATTACGAATCTTATTTACCTGTATAGCTCTTTTTTAAAAAATGCGGTTTCAAAGTGAAATTTCAAGAGAAAAAACGTGATTTGAAATAGAATTTTTTTTTGAAATCTTGCTTCCTAACAGATATTTCATAAGTTTTCAAAAAAATCTCTATTTCAAACCACGTTTTCCATATTGAAATCTCATTTTGAAATCGTGATTTTAAAAAATGAACTACACGGATAAATAAAATTAAAAAAAAATAATTAAATTTTAAAAACAGATTATTAAGAACAAAAACGCGCTATACAACAACCGATGGATGGATGGCCGACCTTCTAACTGACCGCCTAGCTATGCAAAAATCACCATTTGTTATCTATCATGAGACTAACTATGCTCTTCACTAGCTAGCCAAGCGAGCTAGTTTTGACGGCAATAAAAGTAGGTCCTTTGATCATCCTTTGACTGAACTCTCTCTTTCTATTGTGTTGGAATATGCATAAAGGAATTTTTTCCAAGAGAAAAACAATTTTGTCAACATTAACTTTTGTAATGTAAATCTCTTGTGGTGTTTTGACTAAACAAAAGGAAAATAACGCAAGTTGGACCATAAAAGAGAAAGGAGTAAGAATATTAAGTGTGGTCGCTTGGTATATATTTCACGAGGTTGTAGCACTTACTAGATAAGCCTCAACTAAGTGATTATTTTTAATCTACTAATCTCAGTCGTCCCTGCCTTGATTAATTGACCAATCTCAGTCTCTCCTGTTTTTTTTTTTTATTATTATTATTATTAATATGAGCAAAATTGCAATTTATATAATCTATTGTTAAGGAGATTTATACCAGTAACATTAAAGTTAAATGGTACAATAATGTGGTTGGTCTTAAAACAAACGCGCCCCAACTAAGCTATGAATGATACTAACATGTACTTACAAGAGGCATGAATCATGCTGGTGAGAAAAGATAAGAGTAGAACTATTTGAGACTGACCACTGTTGCAGTCATGTCACTAATGTTATACCCACATTTGTCCAATCACCAGGCCTCATTAGACTCACAAACCAATAAAATTGACCAATTTTTTACTTTTTAAAATTCTCTAGAAGTGTGATCATCTTAAAAGAACAAAGCGTCAAATTTCCACTGTCATAATTAGTAAATTCAAAGCTGAAAGTTGGGTGTGTTGATCATAGTTGTACTTAGGATGCTTGATTTTTGCTTTTTAATTCTCAAACAACTTAGGATGCTTGGTAGACAAGCTTGTAAATGGATCCCTAAAGAGACTTTAGGACACAAATTTCAAGCCCTTTTTTCCTCAAATTCCAGGAAATGCCCCATCCTTTCTCATGTCCCTTTGGAATTCACCTTTCTCATGCCACTCCTTTTGCAGTTTTCACTCCCGAAAATGTCACTTTGGGAATAAGTAAGAGGCCAATATTGGATCGTGTCAGGTTGTGCAATGCTCTTCTCAATGAACCCCCTTTGTTGTTTTTGGCTCTTTTTGAGTGCAGAGAAGCACGAGCAAAGGCTCCCTCCCCTGGCCTCTTGGGACTTTTCTTTTCTTTTTCAAGTCTGGTCTAAAGAAGAGTCTTTGCTCCTGTTTGAGATCTGAGCTTCCACAGGGTGTCATTCACCCACTACCTATATTTTTTCTCCATCCCAATCCTCTTGCCTTTGATTCTCTTTCTTTTTTACTGCTGCAAACCCAATGCTGGTCATATGCTACCCTTAGGCATATGCTATTCTCTCTCTCTCTCTCTCTCTCTCTCGTGTGTGTGTGTGTGTGTGTGAATCAATCTCAATAAAGCAAGCCTGCTTCACAGTTGCTTTGACAATGCGAATTGTTTGAAGGATTTTTCTAGCATGATCTTACTTTACGCGGCCAACTTTAACTTCTGATTTCGACTACTAAAGCCTCCGAAGAATATGGAAATTTAGAGCAAGAAAATGACTAAGTCCATTAAGTACATGGACGTGTACTGATCTTATTGATGCAAGAATTCCTTAAACACCCTGCCTCAGTTGAAACGTGCACTAATAGAAAATGAGGGGGATGAGTAGCTAGTAATTGATTGTGAATGCCCTTGCTTGGGCTTTGAGGTCATCTTGTGGTTTTCGGCCTTCTCGATGTTGAGTAACTTAAGATACGAGACCTCTGGATTTGAGTCATATATTATGAACAGACCTTATATCTAATTCAAAGTAAGCTCAAAGCTACTAAATAGAATAATTGCACAATATAAACATGCACGGGATCATGTCATTTCTGTAACTGTAGACGTGAGATCTAAGTAGATAACGCAGAGATTAAAAAAAATTATATAAAAATTACACAAAGCATCCTAATATTTTAACTTTCTTGGAAAAAAAATACGAGAGAAGCATTTGTTTAGACTCTTCAAATTCATTTTCTGAACTCAACCCCCAACACCCCGGTGTTAAACAAAGAGAAAAATAAAAGGCAAAGACATTGAGATCATCACTTGGCTTGACAAAGATGTCCAGATTTAGAAACTAGTAGGAGTTTACTAACAATAGAAGCTAGAGAACAAAAAAAAAAATATCAGTAGGTAGGAGAAAAGAAAAATAGAAGAAGAATATATATATATATATATATATATATATATATATATATATATATATATATGTGTAGACTAAGGTCATACTAGCATTTAGCCCTCGTGCATGTGCAAGTAGTAAAACACGGTGGTCCGCCACCACAACCGCCCCCAAACATCTGCCGGATCTTCTGTGTCTCCACCATCAGAGGTCTACACCCGAATAGAATAATCTCAACTTGGGGACATGTTTAACCTCGTTTGGGATGTTTCATTACATTCCAAATGTATATTTAAAAACCAAATAGGTTGAGCTGGAGAGTCACTTGTCTTGGCTTAAGCTATGTCTTAATGAGCTTTCTGGGTGTGCTTTAGGAGTCAATGGTTGTTAGAGGAAGGGACCACAGTTTTGTCTGTGAAGAGGAGAAGCAAGATCCATTGGGCAAAATTATAAGGGCCCTTGTCCCTATTGGGGGATAAATAAAGGGCATGCCTGCCTATGTATGCTCAATCTGTTTAACTTTTGTAGTCAATTGCACTTTCACCACCAAAGATGCTGGTATGAGTTTATAAAATCATCTGATGAGTAACTTTGGCAGGGAGTACTTCTACCATTTTGGCCCTTAGTCTTGGACAAATGAACTGTCTTATGTTATATACGGCTTTGGAGTCACGATTCAATATGATCGGCTGAAATAATTATCGACATGTCCAGTTGTGTGTTTACGACAAGATCAAGCTTTCTGTTTGATGATATATATTAATATGTCAATTACATTTTTTCTATTATTCTATGTTTATAACATTTTATACTTCTCCTAACTTATATAGATTCCCTTTTCAGTTTCTGGTAGGATAGTTTCTCTCGCCTATATAAAGGTCTCATTGTACTCAATTTTATAATGCTTTCTAATATAATCTTTCCCTTCACCTTTTCTATCATGATATCTGAGGCATACGATCCGCCGGTTTGAGAGTTTTTCAACTATTTTCGCAAACTCTGGCAGACGGTCTTCTGCAGTGTTTGCCCGACCAATTCATGTGCTTTTTTTTTGTGCTCTTTTTTTCTTCTCGAGTTCAGAATTTTGTTCCTTTTTTTTTCTTTCCTGTCCTTTCTATATAGTGACTTGGCTTATGCTAAAACCCTAGCTAGTGCCTACTCTTACTGTTCATCAACTCTAGTTTATCGCTTTCGCTCAAAAAAAATAATTGTTTCCTTCTGCAGTTACCTGTGTTAATTTCTTTTCGCCAAAATCCTAATCCTACACCCCTGTAGGATTTCATTCCCTCCACAGATCACAATGCTGCCAACCATGCCGCCATGCCTTTCTTTTGGTTCCTGCAATGTATCCTACTCTTGTCTTGTTCTAACTCATACCTTGTTCTTAGTCGCCGGACCTCACCCCGAGACCTTTATGGTCGTCGGACATTATCCTGAGACTCCTACTTAATTCTTATTCCGTGGACCATGTTCGGGGATTCCTATTCTGTTCTTAGTTACGGGGCCTCACCCCGAGACTTTATGGTCGTCGGACTTCGTCTGGAAACTCCTGATCTGTTCCTAGTCACTGGATCTCGCCTTAAGACCTTGATGGTTGTTGGACTTTGCCTAGGGACTCTTGCTCTCTCTTGCATCGCCAAACCCTACACATGGAATTCATATCAACTTGGATCTCACATAGTGCAGCTAGTAACAAGACACTGTTTTGGACTTAATCTCCAAACTCAAGCTTGTTCTTCTCCTACCAACTTGAGTTTGAAGGGGGGTGTTAAATGATATATATTAATATGACAATTATCTTTTTTCTGTTGAACATTCTAGAGTTCTCCTAACTTAAATAGGACTCTCTTTTCTATTCCTGGTAGAATAGTTTTCTCTCGCATATATAAAGGTCTCATTGTACTCAGTTTTATAATGCTCTCTAATATAATTATTTTTCCTTTCACTTTTTTTGTCACTCTCACCTAGAACTGAAAATTATGTAACACTCAATAGGACATGCTATTGCTTATGTAAGGATACCAGTTATGTATCTGAATAACATATCCAACCCGTTTTAGAAACTTAGAAATATTACGAGTAATGGCAGCCCGCAATTAAGAAAATTCTAGTATCTTAATCTGGATTGAAACCTTACAATAGGCTACTTGCACTGTTATGTAGTGGCACTTTTACATCTAGCAAGTGCTCCTTTACTGTCTGGCGGCATTTGCGTTAGATTTTCATATACTGATTGCACTTAGTTTTGCAATTAATTTGACTTTATATCAGCCTTTCCACGTTGCGGTAGTTTCAGTTGCAGTCAATTGTAAGTTTCAGCCATTGTGCCTGCATGTTGTTCTCCTAATAGTTGTTCTACTAGGGATATCACTCCTCCAAACGAGACTTAAGAGAGATGAAAGGTAACTTCCAGACCTTTACTGACATGAACTCTAGGGTGAGCGTTTGAACCGGTGAAATCTAACCGTCCAATTCGGCCATTCACACCCAGATCAAATACATCACCCGGTTCAGTTCACTTTTAGAAAAATTGAACAATCGATTTGCTCGGTGCGGTTAGAAATTATTTAAAGTGAACGAGTTAAATCAGAACCGAACATAGTACTCATGGCTTCGAAAGCAAGTCAAATAATAACCTAACCTAAACTCAGTTATGATTTACCCAATGTCCTTTTAGTACCTATATATGTTCTAACTTCTTGAAAGAGGCTACAAAATATCAACGATATGAAACTAAATAGTTAAGTGAAAGGCCCCGAAAGATAAAAATTGATCATAGGCCCAAACCTTTTAAATCGTTGAAACTGTCGGTTCGATTCTATATTTTTTTCTTTTCTCTCAAGTTAATAGTGGTCTGTTGCGATTCGATAATCAAATCAACCTCCAAGCGGATCTGACCAAACCGTTCCCACTCCTAATAAAATTGATTTAGATACTTTCTCTCTTTCTTTAAATACCCATAAATTAATTAACCCCAAAAGCCCCCTTTACGGATTTGGGCTGTACAGAGATCAATCGGACCATGCACATGGACCACTCCTTTCGAGCTTTTGGGCCCTCAAATCCAAACCCCAAAAAAAAGAAAAGAAAAGATTCAAGTCCGTCTCAAAGGAGCTTCTGGAAATGAACAAATGCTCCATCTTCGTATGCCATCGCCAACACTCACTTCGATCGTCTCCGTCAAATCCCTCCGTCGCCGGCTGCCCTTGGTCGGAGCATTTTGCGTGATCAGTTTGGGCCTCTCCAATCTCAACCCGCCTCTTTCTCTCTCCTCCAAGCCGTGTTCGGCCCAGTCTCTCCCCTTCTCCGCCTTTTCTCGGTACTCGTCTCTTCTCTCTCCCTAACTTTTAGGGTTCCACGGTGATCTCACATTTAAGCTTTGTGGGTGTTGTTATACTTCTTCTGTTTTGTAATTTTTGTCTCTTTTGACCTTTTGCAAACGACTGGTAGAATAAAGCTTGAAGTTAAACTTGACCAATTAAATAATACTCGTTTTGTATGTTAATAAGATTTGAGTTTAATTCAAGGTTCTGATGTTCAAATTTAATATCTAATTCTACCTCCGTTTCACTGAATTTTTCCGCTTTGACTTTTAGATGATGGATTAGTACACGTAAATATCGCCGTTTTTACTTTAGCCTGAGTTGTCAAATGCAACTTATTTAATCTGTGATATAAATTTGAGTTCAACTTGATGGATTTCGCAAAAAGTCGAGTATTCAAAAACAAACTAGTCGAAGTGGACAAAAATTGTGAGACAGGGATGAATAAATCTTTATGCTGACATGGCATACTTGTGGTTGGTTCAGATCGAAGTTCAGTAGCCAAACAGCAGCTAAGGGAATTCTTACTGTAAGAATGGAAGCTGCTAGTAGTAACAAGACTGTTCCCAGTATTGTTGTTTATGTTACAGTTCCTAACAAAGAAGCAGGTCAGGGTTTTCATGCTGTTAATGTGCTTTGTTTACATGTAGATAATTAGCTACTTAGCTGGTATTGTTCTCTCTCTCCTTGATTACAATCTTTGACATTGAACTGCTTGTTTTCTGGGTGGTAAACATGAGTATTGTTGATTGTGTTACTGTTCCTAATAAAAGGGCATGTTAGAGTTTTCGTTTTATAACTTTGCTGGGCTACTTAACCAGAATACTAAGAGATAGTGTACTTGTTCTCTTAGACGTAATCGTTTTTGATATAGGTATTTAGTTGCTAAGCTTGCATTCCGATGTCTATCCGGGATACTAATACGTCTGCTGTGGTGTACACATGAATTCTAATATGGTAAGTTTCTGGGGGTGCCTTGTGTGGTGTAACAGTACACGGTAGGTGAAAAAAAGAACTTTAACAGTTAGATTGAGAATAAATATGTTTTGGATACGTTATGTGATATGGGAAGGGAAAGGATCATTAATCCTGTTTTAAGTTTGGTCGAAGTCCAAGAGGCAAATTACCCTGTAATCTACTTAAGTGCAAGGAGGAAGCCTTTTGCCTTTACATATCCTAAGTCACTAAACCCTTTTCATTCTGAGAAGGAATATCACTCCGACTTTGCATCACAAACTTCGCTGCCTAGCCAGATGAAGATTGAGAAGTTTAGGAATAGAAAGTTGTCACTTTTTGTCTCCAGTTGCACAACTACCAGAGTATTTCTCAGCCAACTACATTATGACTTTTTTCCCCACGACATGAAAGTACTTGATGTTAACTGATAAACGTCATCAGATGCATGGCACATGAAATTGTCAGAAATTTTGAATTCCATCTTCTCCTATTCTTTGTTACACTGATTGTATGTCCTTGCAAATTCTCAAAATCCTCTACAGACTGGATATAGTGCTTATCTTGAACATCCTTGTACCTCAATTGTTCTTTACTCATAGAGTTCTATACCATATGCATCTTGTGAAGTTTATTCTCGTCTGAACATGCAAGAAAGGTCTTGTGCTGGACTTGACCACCTTTTTGTGGTAAGTTGCCAAGGAGTGTATGTTAACTTGCTCTGACTATTTGGCTGATTGTTGGGTCGAAGTTCTCTGGCCTCCCTCATCACTCAAATGATGGTAGATTAAAAAATAATACTAAGTTATGGCACTATGGAGTGTGAATTGGTAAAGTTAAAATTTAGATTGATGTTGGCTCGAAGTTATCTGGTATCCTTCATCACTCAAATGATGTTGGTTCAAAGAATAAGACAAAATCATGGCAATATGGACTTTTTATAACATCAGTAAAGTTACAATATTGGATTGATGTTTAGCTACTTTAGCATATGACGTCTTCTGTGATTGGGGGAACCTGACATGTCTAACACAACCTGTACCCTCACGGTTCTATCTTCTCTATGTTCTGCCATGTTCCAAACCATAAACCTATTATCATAGATCACGGTCAAGCTAGAGTCCTGTCATCCAGTGAACATGCTGAGGCATTTGATTTCAAATTTAACAATCTATGATCATTGGTTCGCTGAGTTGTATTTTAACGCTATGATGCTTTTAATATCAAGGATAACCATATTTGTTTTCTATTTTCTGTGTCATGTGAGTAAGGAACCTATACTAACCACCTTGCTCTACACAATTATCTCAGTAATGCTACGAATGCGGTGAGGGGAGGGGGACAGGGATTGCTCTTAGGAGCAGTTTTGTGGTTCTTTGAGAAATATTTAGTGTTAAAATATCAAGATTACGGATTTCTTAGGAAGTCAAATGAACCTGTTTCTATGTAGCTTACCCACTCATCTCTTCTATGCAGGTAAGAAACTGGCAGAAAGTATAGTCAAAGAGAAACTTGCAGCATGTGTTAACCGAGTACCAGGCACGTGCCCTTGCTATTGCACTCATTATGATTTTTGTGAAGTAAAAGACTAACTTATTGAAAGTGTCTTTTACTTGCTTGATGGCAGTGGCATGTTCCAGTAAAATAGTGTTTTTTCCCTGGTAAAACAGGAGCCTTTGGAGATAACCATCCACTTGCTTTCTTTCAATGTGGCTACTAAAATTTCACTGTTTCTCCCTAACGAATATGGTCTGGATATTGGATTTGAGCATCTAAAAATAGATTGAGGAGGATGATATGTGACATATTCCCAACCAAACCCTCAAACAAGGAAGAAGCGATCCTTATCCCCACCCCTCTTCTTTCCTTGAGTGCATTCCAAGTCCCTGAAATCGGTGTAAGGACCTGCTTTTGTTGAATACATTGGTTCTCTGTTTGGTAGCTGGAACTTGGAACCTTATGAAATTGAGGAATATGTGTGGAGCTATGTCTGAAGTTTGATGAAAGATATTATGATGTAGGAGAAGGTACCAATTACAAGATTGTATTTGCTATTACGAATCAGGGTCTTTATAATAGCCACCATGTCTTTGTTGCCCTCGATCCTTGCATATACTACCGTTTGTCCCTTCAGTTTTACCTTGCCTTGATGTAAGAACTCGGTTGCTCTCCTAGGCAGGGACATACCACTGCAAAATTGAGCAACTTCCTTGCCAATAATAGCAAAGATGATAAGACTTGCAAGTTTTTCTGCCAATCTTAGACTTCCACTTACTTGCAACTGTTTCTGATGTCGGTCTGATCTTTGGTCATGTATTTGAATGCAGGCATTGAGTCGGTGTATCAGTGGCAAGGAGAAGTAAGGTTTCCATTCCACAATTTTTTTAAACAATGAAAAGTTTAGAAATCAAATGCAATCCCTCTGGTTCTCCATTTTGGTGGTCTTACACACACGAAGTCTTTACACTTAATTGATTGTTGCAGATACAGACAGACAGTGAAGAACTGCTTATAATCAAGACTAGGGAATCCCTTTTGGAAGCTTTAACAGCGCACGTGAAGGCAAATCATGAATACGAGTAAGTCAAGCATCTGCATCTAGCTAGTTCACTATGGTTGAGGTGTGGTCGTAGAGTAGAGTTGATATCTTTCATTAACCGGGTTTACATCTTACTGCCGTGGCTTTGTTTTCTGTTTGCACAGGGTGCCTGAAGTGATTGCACTGCCCATAACTGGTGGCAACCTCCAGTACCTGGAATGGATCAAAAACAGTACAAAGGACTGATTCCGCTAGGTAGATGTGGAGTGATACCATGAGTTGGTTGCTTGAAGTAACATTTCCAGTTTGGTTGCAAATGCAGATGTTAAAACTCTCTTTACAAACCACTCTTTACCAAACAAAAATTAAAACCATAGCACGCCCATCATGTGAGTATGTTATTCTCCTAAACTTTTCAGACTGCGAATAATGTTCATTAGGTAAGATTACCAAACTTGGGAGGTGCTCACTAAGGTGCTTAACAAATACTCTCCGTCCCAAATAAAATAATTATATTTTTTTTTGAATTGTCAACAAAAAATTGATCAATTAAAAAGTATTTTATATGTGTTCTCTTTTCATACTTCCAAATTTTATTATATCTTTATATATAAAATGAAAATTTTATATAATATAGCTGGTATCTTAAATAAATGTGTAAATCAAATGTGAGGAAATTATTTGCATTCCAAAGCAATCCTGAGATGCCACTAAACTTGACAAGTAGCTGGAGTATGAGACAGTAGCAAGTGAAAGTACCGACAATAACCATTCATTATAGTCCAGAACCAGCGGAATAAAATGGAAACCCAAACCTGTCCGAAACTCTTCGATACAACTTGCAGAATGACTTATAGTACCTCTTCAATTGGGTCGTTATCTGCTCAACTTTTGTCAAAAACAAGATGCTCAATGGGTCAGTAGATGGCTTAGGCTTGTCAAGAGTATGCCAAGTCAAATCAAATCCCAATTGACGCAAGATACCCTCGGAAACAAATAGATGCAAAAGAGAAGCAAGAAATAAAGTAATGCCAATTACAGAAACGAAGAATCGCAGTCCATATGGCAATTTTGTACTCCCAGCAGTCTGGTCCAGAATCACAACATAAGTCTAAAAGCAGGTTTACTTTGAATATGAAACATATCATGGCGTGGGTGGGTTGATGCCCGGTTCTTAGACAACACAATTAGTCGGCACAAGCAAATGACATTCCAAGCCCACCTCCTCCAGGAGAGGATGACCGGTCAGCTTACACATCAAGGCTCATCCAACTGGTCCTGCAAGAGGCCCAATAAAAGTTTAACTTAGATCCTTGATCAACCCGACTCCATATAGATTCTCTTCATACAAGTACATATACTGTGCATAAAGGTGTCAAAAGTTTCAAATGTCCCAAATGTCAAGTGCAAGTTTGTAATTTATGTGGTGGTTTGTACACGAGGGGGGAGAGCAAAAGACGGGGAGGTGGTTGCAGGCACTAACCTGCATATCAGAAGTCCAAAGCGTGAGATTATCCCTCAGAAGCTGCATGATTAGGGTGCTGTCCTTGTATGACTCTTCACCCAAAGTATCAAGCTCAGCAATGGCCTCCTCAAATGCCTGCAAAAAAACAAAAAAAAATTTGCGGGAAAGCAATCTAAGATATATATCAAAACTCGCATATTACACGAACCTAATACATGAAGAGCAAATCAGTGACTTAAAAAATTTGGTATCACATGGCAGAGTAAACGATGTGGAAAACTATGACGATGCTGTATGTCGCAAATAAAGTCACAATTTAATGACAAAATAACAGAAATCCAACTTGGCGTTGTTATTGCTTCACCAAATAGGCAACACACCACAGGGGTGACCAACCAGGTTTAACTTTTAATGAGTAGTCACCACAAAGTTCCACATTACTCTTACTCTGGCAAGTGATAGATAAAAGATGAAGCAAAGAATGTCTTTGCTGTACCAGAATTATAAACAGAACGGGACAGCTACATCAACATAAGTGTAAAGCCCCAAGGGGCAATCGTGGGGAAAAAAATCTAGACTCAATCTGTGGAGAAGAAATAGCTTAAACTGAATCTCTTTTAGATTCAACAGAGTTCCTACATCTTCCGTAATCATTATCCCAAACAAGCAAACAACCCAAGAGCAATACACGTGGACCAAGACAAAATTTAGGTAAGGAAACAATCAGTTACAAGTTTTTCTTGTTTCCCATCACACATTGGAATAGATGCACATATGTTTTATATATCTCGACTAAAAACTAAAATAGATAACATGTTTATACTTCAAGCCAGCTTAAGCTAACCAAAAAAACAAAAATCATATGCAGATGCAATGACTAAATTTTAGTTAGAATAAGACTCAGTATAAACAGGACTTGCGACTAAGCATTGACTAATGACCATATACAAACACTAACAGATATCATGCTCTGTATGTTAATGCCCTACACAAAATAACAGAACACCCAAAATAGCACCTAACTCTCTCTCAGCACACTAGTGTGTGTGTGTGTGCGCGCGCGCACATGAGAGCGCGCGCGCGGAGAGAGAGAGTGGTGGGGTTGCATATTGTTGTCATCCTTAAGTTAAAGAAGATAATACAACATCCAACTTTCGGCCGTATGTGGAATTAGCATACAATCTCTTTACTTCATGATCCAAAGAAGGAATACCTGAAGAGCTGATTATAATTACTAGTGAAAGACAATCATGAAACCACTGTATATGATGAGATTATACCCGACAAAAAGACCTCCAATATGAAACACACGAGGAATCGAGGAGCAACCTTGACACCGTGATTGGATGTCATTCTCATTATATGATTTACTCAATTGAATATAGAACATAGTTGGAAGTCAACGGCCAGCTGCCAATTTGAAAGCATGAGCTCCATCATAATACATGAAGTATCTTTTTAAAACATGATCCACCTTAGCAAAGTCTAACCAATTAATCGCACCCATCATTAACAGTAGAATAACAATCCTAATTCAATTTCAAATCCTACTGTAATCTTCTTGTGGCAGAAACAACTCACTCACAAGATCAGCATAATTGTAACAATCAGGATATCAATTCCTGAAGACTACAACCAGGTTTAGCAAGAAGCACACCTGCTTAGCCATACTACAAGCCTTATCAGAAGAATTCAGAATCTCGTAGTAGAATACAGAGAAATTCAATGCCAGCCCCAGCCTGATTGGATGCGTCGGTGCCAGATCTGCCAGTGCAATATCCTTCAACAACATCAAGAAATGGCACAGTCAGTTCTCATCATGCTACTCATTTTGTGCAAACGTACTTCCCTAATAAATAATGACATCGATATTCGTAAACTACCCTACTACAGCAATATCCAACATTTGTTTCTTCATAGATAGATCGTAGAACACTGGGTCAATCCCATTCAAAACAGTAAAACAGGGCGTGACAACCAATTAATACTTAAAAATACTAGCGCACAACAGAAACACACATGTTCACAACCAGAATTGATTGTAGAACTCTCAATATATGTAATAAACAAACATCATAGATTGCCGTGACCTACACTACTACAACGATCCAGCCTCTGTTTCTCCATAATAGATCTTAAAACACTCCACTCACTCAAAGCAATAAAACAGGAAATGACAACCAACTATATACAGAAAAACTCAAACTCACAGACAACAAAAATTTGTTGCAGATCTCTATATATATCTCCATAATTAATTACAGTTACTCCGTAATAAACCAAGTACCGATCTTTGTAGCCTTGCCCCAGCACCGTGATCCACAACTAAAATTAGATCCGCAACACTCAAACCGTTCAAAACCAAGTCACGGAGTTAATTACTCACTCACAGGCAAACAAACGCACAAACTACATAATTCGAAAATTTTCTGATGAATAAACCAAAAAACCCCATAATAAAATTCAGAGAATCTAAAGTAACCTACGGTATTCATCTTCATATACTTGCCTTAGCACCACGATCTACAACATTTCTCTGCCTATAATTAGATCTCCAACAACTGAAACATTGAAAATTGATTCATGGGGTCGTTTATAACACACACACAAAACGAAGTGTTTACGGCAACAAAAATTGATTGTCTACACGAGAAAACTCACGCAGTAAGAGTCTATGAGGACTTAAATTGATCGTATACACAGAAACGGGCGCCCAAACAGAAAGTAACTGTCTACAAAAACTTTTTCAGGTCTCTGACGGCTGTAATTAGTTGTACAGGCAAGGTATATGCCTGCACAGTATACTATACACATCAAAGTATATGAATCTCGCCCTAATTTTAAATTAACCAACTACAAACTTACTTTAAACCCTAGAAATGTACCTGAGCGTCCTTATAGGAGTTCATCGTATCCTCGGCCGCCTGTTTCCTCTCGTCCCCAACCTTAAACTCGGCCAGGTACCGATGATAATCCCCCTTCATCTTCAGATAAAACACCTTTGACTCGCCCGACGAAGCCGACGGCACGAGGTTTGATTCAAGCAGCCGCAGAATCCCGGCGCATAAGGCCGACAGCTCGGCCTCCACCTTGGATCTGTAGTCCCTGACGAGCGCCACGTGGTCGTCGTTCTTCCGCGACTCCTCCTTCTGCTCGATCGAGGAAACGATGCGCCATGCGGCGCGGAGCGAGCCGATGACGTTCTTGTAGGCGACGGAGAGGAGGTTGCGCTCCTCGACGGTGAGCTCCGCGGCGGGTGTGGAGCCGGCGACGAGCCGCTCCATGAACTGGACCATCTCCTCGTAGCGCTCGGCCTGCTCCGCCAACTTCGCCATGTACACGTACTGGTCCCTGGTAAGATTGTCCGGTACTGGGGTCGCCATTTTCGTGTAGAGAGAGAAAGTGAGAGGGAGTGGACTCTTTGATGTGAGAGAGAGAGCTGAGATTCTTCTTTCTTCAAAGATGATTTTTATTTCATTCGTGTAGCAACGCTCGGACCATCGATTTGGTGTGAGCGTGATCTTGAGCGTCTGATTCAGAGTGACGGGGCAATGGACGGTTCATGATTATTGGGGGATCTTCCGGAACGTCATGCGAGAGTGGGGACGGCCAGCTAGATACGCTGTCGTTCTGATGGAATGGATTTGACTTCTGGCGTCGTGTTTATCCATGACCGTCAGATTTAACGAGCCAAAAATTGGACAGCTTGTGATAATGATACTTGTGAATTGACGCCGTTCGATGCTGACGCATTTGGATCCTTTAATCTACTTACAAGAAGGGTCGGTTCTGGTGGGACTTGGGCCGGGTTTTTTGGGGGTTCGCCTCAAAGTATATGATATGATTATTACTGTATTATTATTATTATAATATAATAATAATAATAATAACTTAAAAGTGGAGTCACGCTGAGCAATGACAGATGATAGAATAATCTCACATACAAATTAAAAAAAAATGGACCACGACAAATGACAAAAGTGCCATGGTTCTTTTCTCGGCTCCCTGTTTTTTTCTCATGCCGTCGTCTCAGTTTTTTCTCTTCTCATGCCTACATAATATACGCGGCTTTTCATTTTTTTTTATGAACTAACTTCCATTTGTTTTTGCGCTTAAGTGAGGGAATTCACATTTTAATCCGGGCAAACGGATATACTCATCGGATACGAGTAAAATCCGTTGGGGTTCGGATAAAGACGGGTCTGATATATTTTACCAGAATTTTTTCGAGTAGACTTTTTGAAGATCTGTACCCTACCCGCAACGGCAGGGAATAACCCGCGGGTAATAAATTCATTTTTATAATTTTTTCTAACAAATATTCTTCCTTTCTCGTTTCTTCTGTCTTTTTATTACACAAACATAACCTGAAAATTTCACATAAAAATCTCCCATAACGATCCATTACACAACAATCACCACAAGGCTGGAGATCAAGATTCTTCAATGAACAAAATAAAATACAAGAATATTCAAGATCTAAAGAACTGGCCGAAATTTCAAGATTTAAAGAACTGGCCGGCGACGGTGAACTTCAAATCGGGACAACATAGATCTGGTCGGCGATGGACAACGCAGATCTGGTCGGCGACGAACAACGTAGATCTGGTCAATGACGACGGACAAAAAAACGACGCCGTTGCCGTCGGTCCGACGGTCACTTACTCGAATGGTGATAGATTGACAATAGATAAAGTTTCGATAGATCCATGACAGTGGGGGAAGACGAAGTGATGAGAGGCGATATATCTTTGCGAGAGGGACGGCCGCAGCGCAGAGGCAGAGAAGAAGGGGAGACGGCGGAGACGTAGAGGCACTGAGTGAAGTAGAAAAATGAAAGTGATGGGTTATTGGTTTAGGGCACTTGTTTATATAT
Organism: Escallonia herrerae; assembly: GCA_033070095.1. Taxonomy (NCBI): domain Eukaryota; kingdom Viridiplantae; phylum Streptophyta; class Magnoliopsida; order Escalloniales; family Escalloniaceae; genus Escallonia; species Escallonia herrerae. The sequence goes on along the minus strand of JAVXUP010000099.1, from coordinate 778,082 downwards.
CCTTTGAAAAACGGGTAACCCGTCACCCGACCCGAAAATTACGGGTCGTTTCGGGTACGGGTCTATTTTCAACGGGTAGCATATATGTGTACTCGTACCCGGAATTTTTAACCGGGGTACGGTTAGAAAATTGTCAGGTCTATATTTTATGAATGAAGTTGAATTTGATAATCTCTTTATTGTTTTTGTGGCTTTTTCGTTCTATAAAGTTAGAAATTTGCAATCTAAACATCAATTGTGCAAGATAAATTAAAGAAGTTAGTCTTGAGTAACTCCTAAGATCCAAATCTTAACATGGTTAAAAAGGCTTTAACCCAACTTTCATCAAACACCCGAAAGACCGTATGTATTTCCACCGGTCTTCTTCAGCACCTTGTTTTGCAGGGGGCGCGGACGTGCACACACACACACACAAAATAATGTTTTGAGCTAATTGATCGTTTAAACCTAAAACTTCATGGAGCCAAATGCAGAGACGGATGCAGGATTGACTTTAAAGTCTTCTGCCACTTTGCTGCTCGGGTATATGGTTAATGGCTACTTTGCTTTTGCTTTTTCATGGTTAATGAATGTTTTGCTTTTGCTTTCTCTTTTGCTCGTCCTGCCTTATTCTTTTAATCCCCTACTAAGTTTTATTTTCAGTAATTTGTTCATTTTAAGTATATAGTTGGACTTAATTTTTTGGAGAGCTCATGCTATCTACAGTATTATGAAAGTACTAAACCCGTTGTGAAATCGACTGTAGAACCCTATAACGTAACATGTGGTGTGTGTAAGCAAGCTGCATTTATGTATGTACGTAGCTTGGCGCCATGAAGGAACTCCATAATCGTGTCCCTCCCGCAGATCAAATGGGCATGTCATGCGAGAATGGGAAGGGAGCGGCTAGATGTTGGCCATAAGACCCCATTGACACTGGACTTTAATTCTGCAAATAGTATTGCATGCTTGATTGGGCACACCAAACCTTAAGTTGTTTGGAATTGGTATGTCCTCGGATATACACCTAAGAGTACAAATTTAGCTTTTCTTCCACCTCAAAATATCAAGTCAAAACTTCCCAACTTTCTTTAGACACACAAGTCCATTATTCATCACTGAGCCTTCATTTGACGAGTCTGAAACACCTTTTCTTCTGCAACCAAAGACTTATTACTAATGAAATTCAATATGGAGCACGGGAAACGGAACCAAAGAAATGCGACGTGTGTGGGGGTAGGTGGGGGCCGGGGAGTGAGGGATGCCGGGGAGTGAGGGATGGCGGGGAGTGAAATCAAATCCCTGTTTAGCCATTTCTGAAGATGAGAGCTCGCACGTATGTGTATGGAGTATGGACTTTGGTAGATTTTTAGCAGGATGCTTAGCATGAGAGGTTCAAGGTGCATGTTCGCATAGTAGGTACACGATGCCGCATCGAAGTTGAAGTCCTGTTAAAACTTATTTTGTGATTAAGTTATGAACGGCATCCCAAGATTCTGATTGCAAGGATTGCACCTTTTTGGAGGGAGTAATTACCATGTTTTTTTTTAAGGAAAAGGTACAAAAAAGCACCTTGTGGTTTGTCTCGATCGTAAAAGGACACCTTTAATTTCATTTATCACAAATAGGTCCCTACGGTGCCCATTATGTTGTAATATTTAGAAGAATAGTCTAAGTACATGAATGCATTTTGTGCAAATTAATAGAAAGAAATGACTATAAACCCTTTGTTTTTGTTTTCTCTGTCTCCCTCATGTCTATATCTCTTCTCCACCCCAATCAAACCCAATCTTAGTTGCCATCCCATGGAACCAACCTTATCCACCCCCATCTTGTTCGCCATAACGCACGCCATGTTTGCCGCCACTACCATCCCCAGCCCGTCTGCCGCCTCGTCCAACACCGTACCTGAGCCATGTCAACCCATAGCGGCCAGACCATCACAACATTTCCATAACCTAGCCCCGTCCATTACTAATTTACCTCACTGCCATATAAACTCCGTCGTTGGGAAAGAGATAAAGGACGGACCAATAGTGAAGCAATGACACATGCATATGTCACATTAAGTGAGTGAAAATGGATGAAAACTACAACTAATATTTATGCACAGTTGTAGCAGAGCTCATTGTGATTGCAGTGTATGCATCTGCCATTAGGATACCACGTGGAAACAATGGCGGCAGTGGCCTTCCAATTTTCTCTGATATAAGGGGACCTTCGTCCGGTTTGGCAGCGGCTAAAGGTCGATTTGGATGGGGCTGGGTCATCCGAGCCAAGGAGCTAGGCGACAGCTGCTAAAGGTTTATTTGGTGAGGTGGGGTTATTAAAAGGGCGGTTGCTAGGGTTTAATTCGGTAGGCTGCTGGGTCATTGGAGGCAGAGAGCTTCGTATTTTGTGGTGGAGCTGGGGTGGTTGAGATGAAGTGGCAACAGTGGCTAAGGTTCGGTTTTGATAGGGTTTGTATCAATTAAAGAAGATGAAGGCTAAAGAGTGCGAAACAAAATATTTTCTCTAATTTGTTAAAATTTTAATGGATACAATACAATAAACGCCATAAATGAGCCATTTGCTACAAACGAAATAAGAGATGTAATTTTGCAGTCGAGTTACACTTTTTTCTTTCAAAAAAAAAGGCCAAAAACAAAATAAATTGAAAATATTTCTTAAACCATGTCTAGTTATCATGATCAAATTAGCATTAAACAGTGATAATTACATTGATTACCTATGAAGTACGGGTGTTTCAAAATGTTCAAAACACTGGGGTGGGGTGTGGGTCCGCGTCGGGTGTGATCGGGTATTTTTATTTTCTAAATATTTATTCTGATGAAGTACATACGAGAAACTTACGAGGTGGACAATGTAAATTTTCAAAAGAATTTTTGAGGGTCAAAAGGTCAAAATATAAATAAACTTATATATAATAACGGGCAGATCTTCATATTTGAAGGGGAGAGACGGAGAGAGAGAGGGAGGGAGGGAGGGAGCAGCGGGGGCAGTAGAGACGAGGTGACCACCCGCGACCACCGTCGATTCCGCGACGAGGGGGTCCTTACCTCCGGCAGTGAAGAGGGAAGAGACTGAGAGAGAGGGTGAGTGAGAAGCGGCGACTCCGGCGACCACAGGCGAGGACGGGTCCTCACCTCCGGCAGCATTTCTGGAGAGGTTAAGTCTTCTTCCTTCTTCCTCTCTCTTTGCTCTACGACGTACCTTCTGTCTTCCTCTCTCTTTGCTTTCATTCTTCTTTCCTTAGCTCTACGCTGGATGATGTTGGTGTACTTTCGGTTGAGCTTTCACTTGACGAGCCGGAGTTGGAGGCCGTACTTTTTAGAGATGATGGTGAGGGAGAGATAGATAGATGAACATGATGATGTTGTGGCCATCGAATTCTTAGATCCTTGATGAAGTATTTTGCTTCTTATTTGTCATGGCTTTCTTTATGATGATTGATGATCAATGGTTTGAACTTCATAACTTTGCTACTGCCTACTTTTGAAATTTTCATGCTACTTCTATTACGATGTATATGGTGGTGGTTATTATGTAGTATTTGATGGTATTGTATTATCGTAGAATGATTAAATTAAATTGCACTATATATATCCTTTTGCCCATTTAAATTGTTTAGGAGATTCAATACTACATGTACATAATTAACAAAACATAAACGAAATTTGCCTTATCTCCTCCGCACCTGTATCTTAAAATTTTCAAAAATGTTGTATCCACATATCCGCAACCGTCCGTGCTTCTTAGGTGACTACCGTACTAGCATATTTTATCTTTTTTAATGGTCACTGTCATTCTAGTTGTCATGACTATCTTAGTTGCGCTCTTCTCTTCTGAGATGATGAGTGGTGCCTGCTGTGATGTTTGGATTTATCCTTCTGGGAAATTAGACAAAGCAAAGAGTCCTCTTACAACTCAAAGTTGCAAAACTTCACTTTAGATTCTTGAAAACATTCTCAGAGTAAACTATTCCATTTTTTTTATTATATATCTTAGTTTCTTTAATTTGCATTGACGTTATGACCTACGTTAGAAGAGAAGGTCTCATCTGTGAGTATCAAACATCTTTACTGGACGAGCACCAAGCAAGCTAAGTTCGCTATTTATGTCTTCCTATACAATTGTACAGAGAACTCCTTCATCGCGTGAATGGTGACATGAAAGAATACAAATAGAAAGCCATGGCCAGGTGTCCCTGGGTATATTAAGTGAATTATAATGCATAGCCAACTCCATAGGCTATGACCTCATTGTATCGTCGGTTATAGATGTTTTTCCGGGCTGGATCTATCGATGTCCACCTTTGCTGTAGTCCATTTAACCTGTCTGTTTCCAAGTCCATGTGATTTCGTAGCTTGATTAATATTTGTTGTTCATTGTGATGACAGAAATTTGACTAGATTCCCCTTCCCCTGTTCAAAGGTGTTTATATATGTTAGATCCTTCTCCAGTAGCTGTGGGGCAAACCAGATGGTGAGCTTCTGTAATAACCTCAGCAGTTTCCATGAATTCAGTTGAAGTTGCTGCCCGTAAGAGTCGCTGGTTTTCCTCTTTTGCTTCTAAGTCGTCATCTTCAGTTCGATGGATTTCTCCTCTTCAGTATCGCAAAACAAACTCTCCGAGGGTAGACCCTCCACCCGAAAATACAACCACCGTCATGGAAGTGCCAAGGAAGCCCAAGTTTATATCTCACAATTCAGCCATAAACCTGATAAAACGTGAGAGAAATCCACAACATGCCCTAGAAATTTTTAACATGGTATCCAATCAAAGGGGTTTCAGTCACAACAACTCCACCTACGCTGTTATCCTCCATAAGCTTGCTCAGTCCAAGAAGTATGATGCCGTTGATGCTATCCTCAGACAAATGACCTATGAAACTTGTGAATTTCGTGAAGGCGTGTTCCTTAACCTCATGACTCATTTCTCGAAATCCTCGCTCCACAATAGGGTGATAGAGATGTTCAACACGATCCAGCCAATTGTTCATGATCAGCCCTCTCTTAAAGCTGTCAGCACGTGTCTTAATCTGCTGGTTGATTCAAATCAAGTTGATTTGGCTCGAAAGTTTCTCTTGAATACCAGGCAGGATCTTAACTTGAAGCCCAATACTTGTATTTTCAACATCCTGGTTAAGCATCACTGCAAGAACGGAGATCTTGAATCTGCTTTTGATGTGGTGAGAGAGATGAAGAAATATAACAGTTCTTATCCTAACTTAATCACCTACTCAACTCTGATGGACGGTCTCTGTGAAAGGGGAAGACTTGAAGAAGCAATTGAACTGTTTGAAGAAATGGTCTCGAAAGAGCAGATATTGCCGGATGCCTTGACTTACAACATATTGATTACCGGGTTCTGTCGCGGAGGGAAAGTTGATCGAGCTAGGAAGATAATAGAGTTTATGAAGAAAAATGGATGTAAGCCAAATATATTCAACTATTCAGCCTTAATGAACGGATTTTCTAGGGAAGGAAGGTTGAAGGAGGCCAAGGAAATTTTTCATGACATGAAGGGAGCTGGCCTGAAACCGGATAAAGTAGGATATACGACTTTGATAAACTGCTTCTGTAGGGCGGGTGGAGTGAATGAAGCTATTGAATTGCTCAAAGAGATGAAAGAAACAGATTGCAGAGCCGATGCAGTAACCTTTAATGTTATACTGGGGGGATTGTGCAGAGAAGGTAGAATTGACGAGGCTCTAGGGATGCTCGAGAGGCTAATTTACGACGATGTTTATTTGAACAAAGCAAGTTACAGGATAGTATTAAATTTTTTGTGCAGGGAAGGTGAACTGGAGAAGGCAAATAATTTGTTGGGCTTGATGCTGGATAGGGGTTTTGTGCCTCATTTTGCCACGTCAAATGAGTTGCTGGTTCGTCTGTGTGAGTCTGGAAGGGCAGCCGATGCAGCCATGACATTGTTTGGATTGGTAGAGATGGGGTTCAAGCCAGATGCTGAATCATGGAATCTGTTGGTCGAGTTGGTATGCAGAGAAAGAAAGCTATTGGCTGCATTTGAACTGCTTGATGGGCTAGTTATCGGAGAAGTGTGAACTACATAGCCTCTGCAATTTTCCTATCCTGAAACGCAGACTTTGGGCTCCTTTGAGAGACCGAACTCAATGAAGAATGAACAATTAAAAGGGTATATCAAGATCTTAATCCTGCACGTTATTGCTGGCAACTACTGACAATCCATATGAATTGTTAGAGGCTGCAGGTCCTTGGTTAAGAACACACTTGAAAACAAACAAAGCTGGTCTTTTGTCCACCTCACCCTGCTGCCTTTAAGGTTCGAGTTGTGTTAGTACAGGTTTAAAGTTCTTTAATTGAAATCTGTTATACCAAGTGAACATTGATGAGTTTACTATTGCAATACTCAAGGTACTATGTAACAAGTTCACCGAGGTTTTGCTGGGAGCAGGCTTTCCAAGCTCCAACTCGGAACTGTCTGTTCTGCAGTTAACTTCGTGCTTAATTTCTTCGTGCAAGGCATATACTGTTTTATACGTGAAGAGGACATATCTGCACTAACATTTCTCGAGAAAAGGAAAATTCTTGTCGCCATCTTGTTAATAGGAAAATAAGGATCCCTCGTCGCCTCACGCTCCCCTGAATACATATTTTTGAGACAAGCAAGGCTGGTTAGCCTTGAGCTGCTGCCTTCATTAGGGTTACAGTAAAGGTATACTACGCCACTCAACAGTTACTGCTTAACAATGGCAAAGACCAACTGAATGCACGTTAGACATTCGCTCCATCGAGCATTCTAGTCAGTGTTCTGAAGAAAAGGTTGGTGCTACCAGACTGAATCATGATGAAAAAGATCTCAAGTTTCCTACATTCGGACATCAAATTGATCCACTCAAAAAAAGTTGCAAAATTTTTCAGGCATGAATACTTCAAACGGACTTGCAGACCCTGGTCATACTATTGATGTCTAGGTGAATGATTCTTGTTTTTCCTTTCTCAAGATTAGGTCTCTGTGCTTCAGGATGTCTTTCCCAAATACAAACCGGCCCGTTACAGTCTGGAGAGAACAATAACGAGGAAAAGTATCACAAGAAACATGGTCGCATATTTGTAAGTATTACGTTCACATGCACACGGGTGGAACTGGCATGCTAGGTATACTTGCCTGATATCAATGTGTCTATGAATATCATCACCGCTACTCACTAACTGTCCCACCAATGCCCAAGTCAGTTTCTGGCTGAGGAAGATATTATAAATCTTTAAAAACTTCCGACTACTTGCGCTCATCTAAACACGCACGAGACAATTCCTCAGTTGCAAAAGCTCACAACTTAGCACGTGAATCTAACGTTCTATCAAAATCTCAACACATTTCTCCTACCACCTGCATTTCTCTTCAAAATGTGTTGCACGCCTAGTTTTTCCCCTGACGGTGAACACGCCATGGATTACATAAAAGAACATCCAGATGTCAGAAGAACCCTGAGGGAAGATTATATTAACACAACCGTCCAGATGAGGTCCAGACAACAGGTGATGTTACATGATGGTGGTAAGTGAACTTCTCATTTTCTATTTATACATGAGCAAGGTGATTTCGAGACCTGAACACATCTAATCTGACACTTCTGGTTCCAAGCATGAATGTACGCTTGCACTTGTAGCACCGGACTTGCATGCACCGCGTCAACAAGATCACCATCAATTTAAGAATTCTGTTACCATATTGAATGCTTCATCCCAAGACCATTACATGTTAGAATAAGGCCCTTGTAACGGTTAAGGTACTCCTGGAGCAGGAGGAAAAAAAAAGTTTCAATGTCAAACCCACCAGGAGCAGATAAATGGAAAAACAAACTGTAGCATTTCAACACAAAGAAGGGGAGAAATAGCTCACAACAATATTGTAGTCGTAAACATGCAGCATCCCTTTCTTGTCATATTCCCGCCTTTTCTCAGGATTGCTCAGAACTGTTGCAAAATATTTAAAATACTAAATTGTCAACTACAAATCATTTGAAACTGAGACTTATACAGCTATTTTCAGTAATAGGAGTACTATTCTACCACTCGCTACATACGGAAACAAAACAAGTTTTTTGTATTAGGATCTAAACTCACAGGACCTAAAATCACCAAGTATGGAAGAAGTAAAAGTGACCTTAGTAAACATGCAATTTGCTTCACTTATGCTGCATCCAACACCAGGGCTACAGCTGATATATTCCGTGGAAGAAAAATTCCTTATTGAAGAAGGCAATAAGTCTCCCGGGGCTCAACTTAACACAGGGAAAGTTCAACATGGAAAGCTTGATCATCTAATCAGGGAAAAAACAAAAGTTCCGTGTGGGCTATGACCCTATAATTGTGAAATCCCACCTCAACTACGACTTCGTCCTCATAAAGCCACACGTATCTACTTCTCCCTCACACAATCAAGTCTTAATTGAAGCTTTCTCCCTCATAAAGCTCCTTGAAACTAAGATACACTCGTTATATTTCCTCATCAAAAGACGGTCTTCATATTATACAGAAACAGGTTGCCTTTGAACAAAAGGTCCAAAAGAATAGGCCTATGCATCCTAATGGACTCTGAGTAAAAAATCCATAGTCCTAGATATGCATACGTATCGACATCCTGTTAAAGGCTTTACTGTATAGATAATGGAATCATTTTCAGCTCATGTTGACGAAGTATATCTGCAGACATGCATAAATTTCTAGCTCCTCCTTCATAACTGAATGTGCTAAAAACGTCATCATCCGTGAAATGTTTCTTGCTTTGAGATCATTACCATATGATCTATTGAAATGCAATATTGCTTTACAAATATGACAGACATCAACTTAATAGCATCTGTTAATCACCCTTAGACAACAATAGTTTCTGATATCTTCAAACCCCATACTTTTCGGTGAACCCAACTCAACTCAACTAGTTCTTCATTCCAAACAAGAAAGGGTGTTGTAACACCACCCTCCTCCTTTGTCCGGGATCAGGACCAGCTACGTACAAGGCACAAGCAAAGTGTAAGTACTTTGCGACGAGAATTTTAACAATAAAAAGAATCTTTAACAGCTATAGAGCTTAAGATAGATAATTAACCAGGTGTTGCTCAGAAAGGGGTAACAACTGTACACCTTAGATGTTTTCTAAAATAACCAAACCACACATATGCCTCTCTAGTCGGGACAATCTTAGAATATCAATTTTCTGCCATCGGGATTTCCAAGATTCTTCAATTCCTAGACAAATCAAATCCTTACCGCAAATCGGTTAAGAAATGACTAATACTTTGTTTCTAGGTAGACAATCTATACATAATCTTGCGCTTTCGGCCATCAAATGATATTAGGAGTTAACCCAATGCAAAAGGTTCCCGGCGTTCGGGGCCTGAGGAGGGTACATTTGTATGCAACCTGAACCAACCCCAAAGAGAAAGCTCTAATAAATTTTGCAGCAGCTGTCAAATTGGATATCAAATCAGCACTTGACGTAAAACCACTTCATTAAAGCTTTCGGAAAAATCACAGCGCATAATAGGAATTATTATGTGTTATACGCTACAGAAAAAAAAAATCTGAGATAAAAGTATCCTGACCCTGGTAAGCCTCATTTACGTCTTGAAACCGTGAAGTGGTACTATCTTGATCATGTTGCTTATCTGGATGCCATTTCTGCCAACAAACCAGAAAAAACAGATAACCAGTTTAAATTGAAGTACTGAATAAAGAGTTTCCAGCATAGACACTTGCATAATTGTAAATCCAGTATAAAACCCACATATTTCCCATTTGTCTTTTCGTGAATTCCTAAAATAGATTTAATAAATGTACAAACCCACCATAATTTATCAGTCTTTCTTAGGATTTCGGGAAAACTAAAAGGAGATTTATCAGTCTTTCTTAGGATTTCGGGAAAAGTAAAAGGACAAAACCCAACAGGACAGGACGGAGGGATCAAAATTTTGATGCAAGAAAGACGAACCAAGGCGAGCCGAATGTAATTGGACCGAATTGCATCCTCCGTGGCATCATAATCCACTTCCAGTATTCGATAGTAGTCCTGCATACAAAATTTTAACGAAACAGGGGGGAGATTAATAAACCCTAATCCTCAGGTAAGCTTGTGATGGGCTGGACTGGAATGGGATGAGCTGAGCTGGAATTTGAAGAAGAATTGTGAGAAAACCTTGGGCTTGGCAAGAAAAGAGAAGAAATCAAAGTTGAGATGATGAGAGTCATCTTCTTGTTCGTGTTGTCGGTCTGTTTCTTCTCCGTCGTGTCGTTGTTGTTGTTGTTGAACGACGTCGTCCCATTCGTCCCACTTCATGTTCGGCGGCCTTCGCAGAGGAGCTGAGATGATGCCTCTGAAATCAAACCAAAGATTAGTGAAGATGAAAGTGAAGACTCCAAATCCGTCTAGGCCGTGTTTGGATAATCTTTTCATGTTTACTCATAAAGCCCTTGTTCTTGCATCTTGCATTATGCCGTTGGACGGTGACGTTTGGAAACATTCTCGTTACTCCATTTTTTAACTTTCATAAGAAAAACATAAACTAAAAAATAACATTTTATTCTCTTTTGTGGAACCCCCTTCTTTTGGTTCAAAATGAGGATTAAAAGATCAACTTATATTCTTCTAATGAGATTTTGGAACACTTATGTCCAACTTTGACTTTAATTAGGTTGAGCCATCACTATTTTAACTACTCCAAACTTATGCATAACACCATATCCACAAAAATGGATTAACTCGTAAAATAGGTAATTTTTTATATGTTTAATTATTGGAAATTAAGATAAAAATGCTGATTCAAAGTTTAAACTTAGGTTACAGTGTACCCGCATCATCATGTATTAGAATGACTAACACGGGGTATTGATTGCGTTCTCAACTTCAGCCCATCTTAAATATGGCAATAATAGTTTTAAAAAAAAATTGGAATGAAATTGTTTTAAAATAGATGGACTACAATATGCCAAGTCGATTTTAAAATATATAAAAAAAAAAGAACTTTGGAAACAAAATTCGCATCCCTCTGGACAATTGTGACCTTAATTATTTTAAAAGAGATGGTGTACAATATGCCACTCCGATTTTGAAAAATAATTTGGGGGATCAAAATTGGCATACGCGACGGTGCTCCTCCTAATAAACCAAGTGTATGTGTTGGCCAGTTTCTTTGGTCGTGTAAAACTCTACGCATTTTTCAGCCGTGCCTTTATTCTTGCATCTAGTTGCAACACATTCGACATTCATATCTACATATTTCCTATTCACAATCATTTGACATGTCTTCTATAATGTAAATTTTCACAACAATTTTTTGAATGGCTGATAACCTCAATAACAAAAGAAATGCCTCAAAACTTCACAATACAAAGCTATCAGAACATCATTCTCAACCCTATGACATGTCTGGTTACACAAAAACGAAGTATGTTTAAAAGGGGACTCGTCCAGACCTCGATTATAATCATGAATGTACGAGACTAGGTTCATTGAATCTATAGGGCAATTATTTATGACTCTTAGAGTACAGATACAATTTGCCACAAATAAAGATTGTCTCTGAAAATTTTAATACACTCACCAAAAAAAATAATAAATCATACAATCTCCAGCCATATTCGTGCTGGTGTTCTCCAAAGCAAGTGTGCTTCCTTTATCTTGGAAGTTCTTTTAAGCAGCACATACTAAGAGCAAGAATAGGCATAGCTATTGCACGACCACAAGATATGCAAGCAGGAAGAACTTTGGTACCAGGTTAAGTTCTGATACCATGTGAAGGTATCCACCTCATAACCAATTAGCTATGAAGGGAGAGGCCTACAGGGTTATATATTGGAGTATTACTTGATTGTTACCCAATGTGAGATTTATATCTCTCAACACGCCCCCACACGTATGGCCTGATCGATTTTTTAGCTGGCCTAGCACGTGAAAAAATTGACTGGGTGACGGTAACAAAGTAGTTGTCAAATTGTCTGTTGTGCCTAGATCGGCCGGCTCTGATACCATGTTAAGTTACTATCTGCTCTAAAAACTTAAGCTGTTGGAGAATGAGCCTAATAATGTTATCATATTTTAATAGGAAAAATTACAGAAATCACCCTCGTGGTTTGGGTCAGTTGCAAAAAAATCCTTGTAGTTTGAAAAGTTGCAAAAGAACACCCAAGGTGCTAATTATGTTGCAACCATTATAAAAACCGTCCACATTAGCGGCATGTGATGCTCACGCTCCTCATAGTTGCGTTTCACAAAAAACCAATGTAAGAAAATGACTAAAATGCCCTAAGTTTCTTTCTCTCTCCCAAATTTCTTTCCTAATCCAACCAAGCCAAACCCTAGCCACCGCACTCACCGATCCGGCCGCATCCACCTCCACTACCCATGCCTACCACCCACCCACCCATAACCGTCACCGCATGCTACACCTAATCCCGCCGTCACTTGCTGCGGCCGCCATAACCACGTAGTCCCACCTGCTGCCACGACGAGACAAGGGACACCGCCCAATCCCGTTGTCGCCCTTCTTTCGGACATAGTTTCCTTTCGTAACAAGGCATTAGCCCCCACCCAATCGCAGCCCTAATCGCACTATCTCAAATCTGGGGTTTCAATCGGACATTGCAATTGAAACCCTAGATTTAAGATAGTGCGATTAGGGTTGCAATTGGGCGGGGGCTAATGCCTTGTTACGACAATATGGAGACGACAAGGATGTTTCAGTCATGGGATTAGAGACAGAGGCTTGGACCTGTGGCGGTGACGGGCATGGCTGGGCAGTTTTGACGAGAGAGAAGGTCCCGACGATGAAGGGAAGGGCTGGAGGTGCAGCGGGTTTGGCTAGTCTGGTAGTGTCGCCCCTCTGCACTAAAACAGGGGTGTTTTAGACAATTGTTTTAAATCGTTACAGAAACCGTCGAATGTAACACTTTTTTTTATCACATGTGTTCTTTTGCAACTTTTCTAACTACAAGGGTCTTTTTGCAACTGACCCAAACCACGAGGGTGGTTTCTGCAATTTTTCCATTTTAATATATTCCTGCCCTCCCCCTCTTTAGGGGTAAAATGAAAAAAAAAACCTCATAAAGTATGACTAATATCGTCAATAAGTGTGAAAGTCAAACATAAACTATTTAGGTTGGAGAGAGTATATAAATAACAATCAACATGTAAATGGGACGAGTGTTCAATACTAATGATAAATTTGGGACGAAAGGAGTATATAAATAGCAACCAACGTGCAGCTCGCATATCGAATGTGAGACATTGTTGGAAATTATTTCTAAAAATGAATATAATATCTGTGCAAACTCACAATTGAGTAAATAAAATCATAAGAATATTTTTACCTCTTAGTTGTAAGTACGAGAAATACGTTTACCTCAATCCTCTTAAAAATGCCGTGTTGTTCTTACCATGCGAAGTACCATCAATGATTCAAATGATCACCTTCGAAACCAGTATACTAGTATTAGGTTGAGGCGCGGACTAGGTCGCTCTCTTTAAGACGGTTCGCGCCCCTACGGAGTATACCGGTGCAATAGGTTTCAACGCGCCGCCTCCAGGATACAACAACCCAGCTCTTATTTGCTGTAACTTCTCTAAGTTTGCACCACTTGAGAGAAGTTGAAGCTTCACCCAATACCCTTCTTTGCCCAATAAAAATATAACAATTGTTCTCACACTCTTAAGAGAACATGATCACGGAATCATAAACATTTGTACACTTGTCTTTGCAATAAGACTTGTGGGGTTAAGAAAAACATTGATATGTGAGTAGAAAAATATAAAGGAAAGTCTCTTAAGACACAAGCTCTATCATATGTTGACTAGAAAATGAAAGAGCTTGTAACAAAAAAATCTCTTCTCCCAATAACTAGAAGAATGACCTTTATATATATGTCTAATTAAGTGACACAATAAATCTTTGTAATAAGTTATCATTATGCAAATAACTATTGTCATAAACTACTTGTAATGACACTTATGGACCAATAAAAGAGACATAAAGTAAAATATTACTTAATACTTGTAACGGTCCAATAATAACAAAGTAATTATTGCTTGAAAATATTTTATTTTATTTTATTGCATAATAGATAAATGGTATTTTTATTAAAATACTCCAACAGACATCACATTAAGGGAATAAGTGTATAATAAAGAGAAAAACTGATGTATTGCTATGCTATGCTATAGAAATCTTTCATATGGCATAGAACCAAAAAGGCAACTATGCCTTTATAACAATCTCGTATGCATTAGTTCATAAATGATAACAAGGTCATTTTTTAATTTTTTAACTTTACAACTATAATTGTTTACTTGCTTTTCTGGCTGTCACTACCATTCAACAAGCGTACAGTGGCGCCATAGTCGTAGTGTATAACAATGGCGAGATGGAAATACAATATCCCCTACTGTCCTTGAATCTCAACGTGTCACGCCCCGGATTTATTATTTTTGAAGCTTGAATGTCGAATAAATGGAAATCATAAAAGAAACCTTAAACTTATCAGAAGACTCCCAATTGGTAAATCAGAGTATGCGCTAATAATAAATCTTAAAAATCTACATCAATAACTGACATAGTGGCCCAAAACTTTTATACAGTCTAAATTCTTATACGAGATTTTTAAAATTTAAAACTTAAGTAATATCAGCTTGTCTTAGTTGTTACGTTTAAATGCCAATACTAACTCAGAAAAAAAGGGAGCTAATTCTTGGTCACACGGCTAGCCCTTCAAATTAAAAATCTCACATACTGATCACCTGAAAGGAAAAATAATAAAAGAATGAGTCAAATGTCCAGTAAGATCGTTCGAAGAACCAATCAAATAAAAGCAAGAATATCTGAGAAACAAAAATTTGGAAGCACAATAATTTCAACGAAACGAACATTAAACCAAATTTCAAATGTAAAGCTGTATCTGAATACAAAGACAGACACAAAACTTTCAACGGAACGGACATCAAACCAAATTTTTAAATGTCAAAATATATCTGAAAGATAAGATTTCAAAGGCACACCAGATTCAATTGAACAGAGGTTGGACTAAATATCAAATGCCAAAATATATCTGAGTACAGAGACAGACACTAGAGAACCATTCAGAAAATGGTCACATGCATCATTACTGACATAGGAGGCCGGTTCAGAAAGTAAGATCGCGATCTCTGGCTTAATTTTTGCTGAGCTAACCCATATTCCAATCCACGCGGGTAAGTCAGAAATAAGTCACATACATTGTGACAAGGCTCATAGAGTTACAAAAATAAAAATCTCAAAATAAATCGTTATAAATATCGGACATGTCAAACAATATATAAAGTTTACGAAATACTGATAATCATTATTCACTGAAACGAACAATATCAATATGGCAAATTATGAGGTCAAACAAATTCGACGGAATCTGATTTCCACAAATCATAGCATTGAGAACAAGTTATTCATAACAAAGTTCAAAGCAAAAGGGGAGAAGAATAATCACTTAACTCAATTCGAAGAATTTCAGTTTTAAAAAAGAACTAAGGACTTACATGAACGATTAGTCCATCACTGATTCGAATTTCAAAAGTAAATCCTTACCTTAACCAAACTTTTAAGAAATACAAATATTTAAGCTCCACCTTAGAACTCACGAACTTTCCAAACCTTTTTCCTCTCTCCCTCTTTCTTTTTCGCAAAGGAAAAAGGGAAACAGAGAACCCCAAAAATGTGGAAAAGGAAATAAAAAAACTATTTATATAGAACAAAATTTAAGTTTTCATTCGAAGTAAATGATTTTTTCATTCGACTGAAAACTTCAGCCGAAAAAATGCCTTACCTAAAATCTTAATTTTCCATTCGACCAAAAACTATTCCTACGACCGAAAACTCTTCCTTCGACCGAATCCAATAGTTGTGAAATGGTTTCTTCAAAACTTGTTTTTTATTCAACCGAAGAGTAGTTTTCATTCAACCGAAAAGTTTTCATTATTTAAAATTGAGAAGAGCAAGAACTGAAGTTTTCATTCAAGAACTGAAGTTTTCATTCGAATGAAAACTTCAGTTCTTGCTCTTCTCAATTTAAATACTTTTCATTCAAAACAAAAACCTTTTTCATTCGATTGAATCTTTCCGTAATTCCAAAACATCAATAACTTTCAAGTTTGATTCGAATAAATCCACGATTCATTTGACCGAAAATTTTTAGAAATATTCCCAACTATTTTCTTAATATTAACAAAAAGATCACAAACTCATTTATTCAACTGAAAACTTCAACCAAAAACTTTTCTTTCGACTCAATTCTTCATAAATGATTTTGGTCATTTCCTTCTACTGGTAATAACTCAATATCACAAATAACACATGACGATTGACTATAGGTTCAAAGATGAACATATCTTTGAAAAATCAAATGATAGCAAATAAATTCTCGTATATAAAACGGAAGATGGCGTAAGAACCCTTACTTCAAGGTAACGAATGTATAAATAAAACCAGAAATTCGTCGCTAAAAGGAGTCCAGGAAAGTTCTTCGAGGTCTAATACTTGATCCAAAATCGATATAATCTTTAAATTATTACCTACGCAAGTGGTAAAAAATTCGGGCCATTACACAGCGGCGGTTTGTTGCTACGATGGTCCGGACAATGGGATGTCATTAAGCTACCGCCATAATGGTGGTGACTGCAATGATATAAGTAACGGTTGGGGGTAAAAGATAAGATAATTAGGTTTGAACCATGATTAAAATTTTTAAACAAAATGGCATCTTTACCCTTAAGGAGTTAATATATGGCATAATCATCTTTAAAAAGATTTCAATTTATTTACCTCTTATTTTACCCTTAAGGAGTTAACATATATGTACCCTAACGAATTCATATATGTAGTTTTGAAATAAAGTGTTATAATTTGCTTTTTATTTAGTTATTATTATACAAAAAAATGTATATGTTAGAGACAGAAATCCTCCTTATCCACATCCACACTATATATAAAAGTGTGGATCTTTGAAATCATTTTTTAGACCACAATACCCTTCTTATATCTAAAAATTACTATCTTACCACACAATTAAAATACTCATAATCTATATTCTTTTAACAAATTTATTTGTTCAACTACTACTATATGCTACAGTTAGTAAATGAACATCTCTTTCATTTTTCATAAAACTTATCATTAATAAAATGAAGTATGTTCATTCTCATTTATAACTTAATGCTTTAGAAAAATTCTGACATGCACATCTCATGACATAAGTAGAGCAATTAACTTTGGCAATTTTTTTTTTTCGTTGTGTACGTTTATTGTTTTTTGTTATGTTGTTAAAAATCTTACCCAAACAGTACAAAATGTGAAAACACCTATCCATTTTCGGCTGCTCTCACCTATTTTCAGAGAAGAATAGCTAAAAATAATTGTCAAAATCATTTAAGTACACAACCACATTTTCTAACTGTATTCGAAAATGGTGAAAATGAACACATAAAACAAAAATTACAAACGAGCAGGAATAAATATTTTCCTTTAGTTTTTTTTATATTTGGCTATAAGACCCGATATTATATACGTGAAGATATATGTGTGTGTCTGTAAATTGGGACTTAGGTCTGAACATGCAAATGTTAGTAATTCTCTAAGCAAACTTTGAAATATTGAGCAATTTATTTGGATCAAAATACCCTTCTTATAGCTAAATTTTTTTACATTGCCACAAAATTAAGATACCCATAATGTAGATTCTTTTAACAAATCCATTTGTTCAACAACTCATAAATGCTACAGTTAATACACGAATATCTCTTTTATTTTTCACAAAACTTATCACTAATAAAATAAAATATATTAATTCTCATTCACAACTTAATGCTTTATAAAGATTAATAGAGCAATTAACTTTGACCACAATTTTTTTCATCGTGTACGTTTACCATATTTTGTTACGTTGTTAAAAAAATCGTACCCAAACAGTATGAAAATGTGAAAAACACCTACCCTTTTCGGCTGCCTCTCACCCATTGTAGGGAAAAAATTAGCTAAAAAAATTTGTCAAAATCATATAAGTACACAACCATATTTCTTAACTGGATTCGAAAGTGATGAAAATGAACACATAAAACAAAAAAATTGCCAAAGAACATGAATTTAATATTTTCCTTCATTTTTTGTTATATTTGGCTCTAAAACCTGATATTATATTTGTGAAGATACATGCGTGTGTCTGAAATGTTAGTAATTCTTTAAGCAAATTTTAAATCATCGAGCAACTTCCTTTCTCTTCCGTTGATTGTTATGGATACTTTCACCGTCTTCCTATTTATTTTTTATTATGGCTAATAAAATCTTAAAATTACTCCTTTCACATCAAATTTTTATTAAGTATCACTTTCTAACGAAGAGTGAATCCACCCCTCTCGCTTTCTCTAAAATCTGAATCTTAAAAATAATACAATAATAGAGATGATTATCACTGCCTTTATTTAGGTATCTCACAACATGTAGATGAACATTTGCTAAGCATATTTAGTCTTTGTTACAAGAAAATAACATATTATGCTTATGACTGTATAAGTTATTATGACTTCATTTCTTATTTATATTTATGTTTACTACCAACTGGATACTAGATTAATGGACGGTTCAACGTGTTTGCAATTAGAAATTAACTTAAAATAGTAAAAAACAAACTCGCTATACCACTTTTAATGTTACTTGAAAGAAATTAGGACGAATTAAATTAATTTTAGATGACAATATATTTCAATAATAAGATTGAAAGCTGTTGATAGCATAGTTATTGTTTCCTCTACATCGCATAATTATTTTTTGTTCAATAAGAAAAATCCTAACAACAATATTAATTCGAAAAAGTATTCATGTATTTGCAGATAGATATACTTGTTTATGTTTTATGGGTGTGAAATTACTAACATTTTCACTGTATCTAACGAGTAAATGTGTTAGATATTAAACTTATAAGAATACCTTTCTCAAATCAAATACGAAAACTATTTTATAAAATATGATGACTACGGACGACTGTGATACATTCATGATAACTATTGTGTTCATCAAGTTGGACTATAAAATTATATAAACGTCAAAAATAAATAAAAAAGGATTGAAAGCTAAAATAGAAAAATTATGACTACATAGATGTTTGTATAAAGATACATATTATTTTATTAATAGTTAAATACCTTTTAATTTAGATTATGTAACGGTATAAAATTATATTGTTTGTACTTCAAAAGAGTGGTGAGCAAGACCATCATAAAGAGGTGGGCTAGACCACCATTGACATAAAATCGACGTACACCTACGTTCTATAGAAGTTGTGTGCGACGAAAGTAATTGTGAAATAATTAACATTTCAAAAGTTGTGCACGACGAAGGCGGTTGCGAGACGATTAACATTATTTAAATAGTAAAGTTTTGTTAGAACAATAACCATGCATGTACATAATTGATTTTGTTTTCCTAGTACAAAGCTTGATTTCATGATTCAGGCAACTAGCCGTCTCCGGCAGGCAGCCGCCGGTCTTCCTATTAACAGTTCGTTTCCGTCTCGGTGGCCGGTGGAAATTCCGACCCTGCCGTGCACGACACAGACAAACAAGTCAACAATCGGCATTTCATCCCGAGTCACCAACTCACCATCCCAACTCAGGTCAATGACCCGGACATCGAGAGGAATATCCGAGGTCTTTCCCGTAATTTCACCCACCCACCCACCCAGTACTAGAAAAACTGTCAACCTCTCAACCTGTGACATCTGGGAGCCAAAAAGGACAAATCCAACGTGTGAATGACGTGAACCGCCGTCCGCGCGAGCCACACGAGCTCACCGATCCAGGTGTTGACTCGTGATCCAGCGAATCAAAACGATCCAGTCATCCACCAAAAACGTCACTACCTTCAAAAAACCTCCCCTCCTTTCACTTCCAGCGCCCCCTCTCCCTCCCATGGACTGAACCACCTCTCTCTCTCTCTCTACACCTCGCTCATTTTCATCGCCGAATCTCTCTCTAGAAATGGCCTCCATCTCGACATTCAAGCTCGAGCGGTTAATCCACAAAGCGTCGTCGTTTCCGTCATCACCGTCGTCACTTCAACTACCACTCCGTAAGGAGTCCATTCCGTTTCTTTGCCGGACAAACCGGGCCTCGACTCTGCTGACGCAGTCGATAGCGCGTGAAATTCCGGCGAGCCTGTCGAAGTCAAACGACGGCTTGCCGAAGCCGAAGCAGGGGCTGGAGAAGGACTCCATCGCGCTGTGGCACAGGTACGTGGATTGGCTGTACCAGCACAAGGAACTGGGGCTGTACCTGGACGTGAGCCGGATCGGGTTCACGGACGAGTTCGTGGCGGAGATGGAGCCGAGGCTACAGGCGGCCTTCAAGGCCATGGACGAGCTGGACAAGGGTGCGATTGCGAATCCTGACGAGGGGCGGATGGTGGGCCATTACTGGCTGAGGAACCCGAAACTCGCGCCGAACTCGTTCCTGAGGCTGCAGATTGAGAACACGCTGGAGGCGCTGGGCAAGTTCGCCGATGACGTCGTCATCGGTAAGGTCAGTTCGAGATTTAGCTGCCAATGTCGTTGAACTGGAAATGAAAGCATAAGCTCTGGTCAAAGCATTACTTTTGTCCGTTTGACTTCCTGTGCATTTTTTGGTTAGAATGTACATCTATATATTAAGTTGAACTCATACAGGAATGCCAAATTATGTAGTGATTGACTAGTCAAATTAGGACTAAATCGTTGCAGATATGACACCATTGATTCAAATATTTCAAGTTGGTTATACATGGCTGCTTTGTATAAAACGCCCAAGTAACTTTGGGGAGCAAGTTATTAAGTGTAATGGAAAAGCTAACCCAGGTGGTGTAAGGTGGAGGCTACATGGTGTGGTGGGCAATTGACCTATACATACAATTGCATTAACATCCCCTTCAAACTCAAGGTGGTGGATAAAAGGGCTTAAGTTTTGAAGGTGAAGGTTAGATGACATATTTGATGCGAAGTTGATCCTACGATGCTGGATTTTTTTTGATAGTTCTAGGTTCCACATCGAGACTGGAATGGAGGCCCTAGCATGATTTCCAATTATCTTTGATGGGATAAGATGGGCAATTGGAGATTGCAGAGATCTAGAACAAAGGTCTCACGACGTCTTTAGCGATCCTAGGAGAGAGGTCCGGCGGCCAAATTACCGGAGGTCTCCGAGAAAATTATGGCGAGGTCCCGAGGCAGTTTTGGCAATCTAGTAGGACATGTCCGGCGATCAAAAGAGTGAGGTCCTGTCCCATGATCCTGAAAGACGTTTCTACGACCCAAAGACCACATTGTAGGAAAATCGTGGAGTGGTTTATGATGCTCCGAACAACTCACCCAAGTGAACGAAGGGCCCAAGGTGAATGAAGGTCGTAGCATGACTCCCGAACACTCTGGGATTGAGATCCAGTGACTAGGTAATTCCAGGGTTGAAATCCAACGACTAATGCTGAATAAAGGTCTTGACATGATTCATGGTAATCCCAGGTCGAGACTTAGTGACCTGGGGAATGAAGGTCTTGGCATGATTCACGGCAATTCCGGGGTTGAGATCCAATGGCCAGGGTTGAAGAAGGTTTTGGCATGATGTTCAGCAATCCCGGGGTTGAGATCCAACAATGAGGGTGTTTGAAGGTCTGGACATTATTCCCGGCAATCCCGGGCTTGAGGTTCGACCAACGCTGAGCAAAGAGGCATGGTGTTTCTGTGGATTGAGGGCCTGTTCAGAGCTTGGCCAATTAAATGACGGGGGAGGATATAGGATGCTGGCAAACCTAGGAACTGGCATGATATGCATTATACAAAAAGGCCAAATGGGCTTACATGTAAAAAAAAAATGAAGATGGACATCTAGTGAAGTAAAATAGAAAGATAAAGTGGACTGGAAATAAGTGGTGGGCTGTAGTAAGAATTGGTGGTTGGTGAATTAATGATGAATTTGTTGGTGGCGCCTGGCGATGGATCTACTAATTGCGATGGCGTTATATCTGCAAAAAGCAACGAGAACAACGGTGACGTTGAGATCGATGTGTGTTTGATTTGAATCTGGGATTGGTGGTTGCCGTGAAGGCTTGAGGTAACAAGGTAAGCAAAGATGACCATGGGTTGCGGCGGTGAGGAAAACTGGGGGGCAGCGGCGGCAGTAGCGGTGGAGGTGGCAGATTTGAGAGGCGCCGATTGAACATGAATAGGCTAAGACGGTTGATGATTTGTAACTGCAACTACTAGTGGTTTTGCAATATGAGGGAAATGGACGGTGGGGTGGTTGGCTGATTGGGGTGACGTGGTGGTGTGTGTTGACGAGGTGACGAGGTGATTTGGTAGTGATGAGCGACAACAATTTGGTTGGGGTGATGATGGGCCGTGATATGTGTGGTGGCGGATTTGTGATGGAGGTGATTTATGAGATGCTCACGGTGGTCAAGGCAATGAAGGATTAGCGATGGGCTGGCAATTGTGGTTGTAATGATGTTAGTTGGATTGGTGTTGATGGGTCAAAGATATTTGGTGGTGGTGTGATGTTTGATTTTATTGTGGTGGATGCGGTTGTGCTAGTTCGGACCTGATATGCTGTGGAGCTGGTGCTGTTGTAACGGTGGATGATATGCAGAAAAGGCCATACGGCAATAATTCGTGGAGGTGATTTGTTTTTTCTGTGGTAATCAATGGTGGTGGTCGGGTTAGTGAGTGGTTGATGGGATAAGCCACTATTGGCTCTAATACCATGATACAAATATAGCTAAAGTGATTCAAGTATACTCAAGTTGGTTATCCAAGTTGAGTATGTGTAGTGTTATCTGTAACATGGTATCGGAGCCACCTACAAGTGGTCTCTGTTTATCACACTCAGACCTAGGGTGTTTATCTCTGGTTCAAACTTTCATCAACCAATCATCCTTATGCCGCTGCGAGAACAACTCACCGTACCTGTGCAAATCACGGTAGATGTATAGGTAACTTGCCCTCAAACTTAATGTGTTAAGTTAATGTATGCGCTAAGTGCAGTTTGAACTGAAAGTGAAGCATCAGCGCGGTTATAGCAGCTGGTGGAAGCATCATTTTTGTTCTGTTTGACTTATTAGTATTGCATTGAACTCAAATTGGAATCAGAGGTCAA
The DNA here is from genome assembly GCA_033070095.1 of Escallonia herrerae. Classification (NCBI taxonomy): domain Eukaryota; kingdom Viridiplantae; phylum Streptophyta; class Magnoliopsida; order Escalloniales; family Escalloniaceae; genus Escallonia; species Escallonia herrerae. Next base: position 754,928 of record JAVXUP010000099.1, on the reverse strand, counting down.
ATGAGTAGTGTTTGAAAAGAGAACTAGAGTGAAACAATGAGTGAAGTGACTGTATACTAGGAAATTTTCAGTGCAACGGTACAACTAAGGCTGAGAGCATAGGAAAACAAATAGCTTATTCCCTATTGTTTTGGAAAACCCTACAACTCATGAAACCATACCTCTTTTTGTAACATGTGTCGTTACTACCATTGCACTGGGCATTTTTCACTGTATACATGTTCAAGTCATATTTTCTAGGAATTCGGCGATTGCCTGAGGAAGAGTATTATGAAACAAATGGTTGTCCAGTAGTGTACTCTTTTTGTTTAAGAATCGTCCTTACTGAAATGTGTTGGTGTCACAAGGGATAGTTCATGTGGTGACTAGTTATTTATTTGGATATGAGAGCAGAGTGGAACAAGGGGGATGTCAAATTAGGAGGGATGAATACACGCCTTGGAAGAATATTACATCTATGATGCAGTTTTTGTAGAGGAAAAAACATTGTCAAAAGCAATCAAAAGAAAGAGTTCTCCAGTACTTGACAATATGTTTTTACATGGTATAACGTGCTTAATTTCTTTTGGAAATCTATAGCCATGATTCGATAGTTTGGAAAATGTAGTATCTGACCTTCTGATCTACTGATTGTGGTATAGCATTTTTTGAATGATGTAGCATTTTGTTTTTCTTTATTGTAAAAATATGTGCATTGTCAATTTTTTGCAGCTGTGTTGGGAATACATAGAACTATAAAGGTGTTCTTATGAAGGGCCAATGGGTCATTCGAGAGGGAATTATTTTAGTTAAGTCACACTTGAAATCGAAGATTTGGTTTGTTACAATTCTTCATCCTACTACTTCTTAGATGGATAAAAGAAGATATCTTTGCTTGCCAATTTAGGACACATGAATTCAAGAGTACAACATGCTGAATTCTAGCTGCACTCTCATGCTTTGTTGCATATTGTTTTCATTGTTCCTCCTGTTCGTGGTTTGTATTCACTGCATTTGAGTGCATGATCTCTGGAGTTAATGCATGCTTTCTAGGACCAAGGAAGTTTTGTACATGCTTGTCGTTGTACTTCGTCAGTGCTGTATTTCATTGCTCATGGGCAGAAAAAAATGATCTTCTGTCAACATATTTTTCTGTTTAGAGGGAAACTGTTGGTGACTTTTCTTTCGGTTACTTTAGCGCCTTTCTAACTTTTGATACTTTTGGCCCATCTATGTTGAATGAAAACCCTTTTTTCCCTCACGGCATAATAAACACATTAAAAAAGTGTAAAGAATTTTTGGCCGACTCTTTCAGTAGTGTAGTTTATGAGCAGTTTCGATTTTTATTAGCTTGTTTTGTGTGCTATTTCTAATCATCTGGCATCACAATCGCAGATTAAGCCACCATCAGCAGGTCGCTTTACACATATATTGTCTGTCGGAATTGGTGGTTCAGCTCTTGGGCCACAGTTTGTTGCAGAGGCATTGGCTCCTGATAATCCTCCACTCAAGGTATCTGACAGCCTTGTCTGGACACGTATTTATGTAACCACTTCAGTTGCATCCTTGTTCAAGAAATAAAGAACTTTTTTCTGCAGAAAACTTGGTTTGTACTCGATTGTTGTCCTTTTAATGACATGGCTGTAAGTTGATTACTTTTGTCTGTTCTGCATCATTCATGTATTAAGTACCTTAGCTGTGGGCATGGTAAAGTTTTTGTCTCGTAATCAAGTCAGCAGGTTTGTGTAGTCTACGCTCTCTCTTTTTTCCTTTTAAGAATGTCACTTTAATCAAGAAAGGTCAAACTTTTAATTGTTCCTGTTGATAGGGGGCGTACTCAAATACACAGGTGTATACTTAAAACAACCAAGAAGAAACCGCAAATCTAAAGGTGACCATCAGTGAATAGCGGTAACGATTCTAGAGGTGACCATCCCTTGTAGCAGGATAACCATGAGCACGAAGAAAAAATTACTTTTGAAGTTGATGATCATGCACTGCCTTTCAATTCTAGTCTTGTAGTTGAGATATCACTCCTTTTTCCTCGAACTTGAGTGGTTAAGTGATTGAGCTTAAGGGTGAGCATTTAAACCGTTGAAACCAATCCAACCTTGAAAACCGAACCAACCAATACGATCATTTCCAAACCGATCTAAAAATCAATCGGTTTGTTTTTTTTTTTCTCCAAACCGTACATTCGGTTCGGTTCGAATAGACCGAACCAACCATATAAAGTATAACATACTATATTTTTACTAATCCTAGTTATTTTTTACTAACCTTAGTTATCTAACTACTCATATAAAATGGGATAAACCCTAAATCCCCTGACGAAACACACATTTTTCACTCGCCGGCTACATCTCACTAAGTGTTATTAATTATGATAAAATTTTCAGTTTTTTTTAGCTTATTAGCATGTATAAGTTATTAATTTTTGGGCCTAAACTTGTCCAAAATTGAGTTTGGCTCAAACCAATTAAACCGTCCAAACCGATCCGTTCAATCCGCGACCATTAGTGGCCAAACTGTCATTTGTGAACGTGAAATACTAATGGTAACTGTTAGAAGTAACTAATGGTAACTGTTAGAAGTAACTAATGGTAACTGTTAGAAGTAAGGAAAAAGAAGAAAGGTAGAAAGAGAATTGGACATTTGTTGCAGACATTTATGAACGTGGAATCCTTATCATAATGATGAAAATCTTCTGTTCATTACTTCGTTGTTACTATGGAATCTAACAAACCATGCTGTTTTAGCTGATGTCCAATTGTCCTCTCCCCTTTTTCCCTCCTCTGGATTGGCAGATAAGGTTTATTGATAATACTGATCCAGCTGGTATCGATCATCAAATTGCACAACTTGGCGCAGAGCTGGCGTCTACACTTGTAATAGTTGTTTCAAAGGTCTTCACGAAAATTATCCTCTGTTCATCACATAAATGCTGCAAGTGAGCTTCTCAAGTATGTTCCTCACTTAAATTTTCATCTTTATTATGCAATTCTTTATTTGTTATAGAGTGGAGGCACACCAGAAACCAGAAATGGTTTGTTGGAAGTACAGAAGGCATTTCGAGAAGCTGGCCTGGATTTTTCAAAACAGGTTTTGACCTCAGGTTCTTGTTTCTGCTTTTAATTATCCTCCCCACCTTTCAGAACATAGATATAAATTTATACTATTAGATACAACTACAGAATCGGACTTTTGGAACGGCTTAATTGGACTGTAGACTTGGTTTTGATTGTTCGGAAATTCTGGATTTCCTACTCTAGTAATGCCGTAATGGACCTAACGGCAAAGCATCTTCTTGAGTACAAGTATCTGCTTTCCGCTTAATGTTTAGGAAAACATATTCCCGCACAAGTATTAGGTGTAATAGTCCTTGTTCGTCTATATTGCATGGGTTTGCTGCTGACCCTCCAAAGATCAATATCAAGTGAAAGTCCTTTACCACGGTTGGTCCCCAGTATTCGGGTTTTTGGAAAATGGACTTGACAAAATAAAGTTCTGCAATTCTAATGATGTACTATCTGTCGAACTTTCACTTGCCCTAATACTTGGAAGACATTGACTGCTCTCTTACTTGACAAGCTCTCGTGCTTGGAAACTTGGCTATATCTTGCACCCCGTGATGGACCACTTGAAACAACTTCTGAAGAAATGTTTATTTTGGTCCTGCCAATACAAGATGCTGAGATGGATGGGTACACTGACGTTGGCCTAATTTTATAGGTGTTACTTGTATGCTGGTGAGCCAAATTGGTGTTGTGGTGGAAGATCAGTAACTCTAATTGTTTATCATACTTACCAATCTGTTTTGGACGGCAAGCCTCAGCGCAGCGGTATTATTTCTCACCTGTGACCTGGAGGTCACTGGCTAAAAGGCCGAAACAGCCTCGCTGCAGGGCTGGGGTAAGGCGGTGCACCGTGGAAACAAATATTTATGGGGTCAATAGTCCGTACTTACATGTTATAGCCCAACCAGAAGTGAACTCTTAAACTAAAGTACCACTCTTCCTTCCCCACTAGAAACTGTACCTTTTCATTCTCTCCTTACCCTGTACTTAAGATACGAAAGCACCAATGCTCTCACAATCAAACCTTTACACCGCTTGAACCATGACCTGCATTTCAGATGACCCCCCTGACCTCGTAACATCTTTGGGTACTAGTCGGTGAAAAGGACAGTTTTGGATTATCCTTTCAACAAAATGGTTCTTTCAAGATCACTTACGCAGTTGGCAGGCATGTTTTGTGGTTAATGTATCTCAGTTGTTTGTTAAGGGTTGCACTCTAACTGTTAACTATGGAAGCTGTACCTCGACGCAATAGGCGGATACTAAGGGTTGCAATAGGAGGATACTAAGGGTTGCACTCTAATTGTTAAGGGTTGCACTCTAACTGTTAACTAAGGGTTGCTACTGCTTAGGCGGATACTAGAGATAACCTGTTCGTAGTTTACCCATATATATGTTTTCTTTTGCCATGATTCCTTTTGTGCAAACTATTTGTACACAGGACAGAGTATAATGCTTCCTCATTTTTTCCCAAATGTGGAAAATGTGATAAGTTGCTTCTACCAATTATTATGCAGGGTGTGGCCATTACGCAAGAGAATTCATTACTTGACAACACTGCAAGAATTGAGGGTTGGCTAGCTAGATTTCCTATGTTTGACTGGGTGGGTGGTAGAACTTCTGAAATGTCTGCAGTCGGCTTACTTGCAGCAGCACTTCAGGTTAGTTATCATTGACTACATTTTGAAATTAAAAGTTATTTCCGATTATGTGGCAAATTCATTACGAGAAATTTCCACTTCAGGGAATAGACATAAAAGAGATGCTTGCTGGTGCAGCATTGATGGATGACGCAAACAGGACTAACGTGGTAGGTTTTTTGGTGATATAATATTTCAAATAACACATTTTCCTCTTAGACCACTTTTGTAACTGGGTGTAGTATCGGCGGTTCTAACTTATAGGTAATTGTGTTTCTTCTAACCCCCCTCCCCCCACAAAAACACACACACACACACCCCAACCCGGCCGCTCGGGGCGTCGTTATGAAGACACACACTTTGTATATTTCCCATGTGAAGGTCCTTCCTTCCTTTCTTTTCATACAACAAGATTTAGCCACTTTTTAGTCTCATGGGTTGTGGACTTGGATATATATTCCTCGAGAAAATGGCAAAATAGAAAGAGTAAGGAAACTAGAAGATATAAATGTTCGAGGGTAATTCCTCCGCATAAACTGAATAAAAAAAGCACAGAATGTTCGAATTCTGTATATATAACTATGAAGCTCAGGGAAAAAGTCGGTTCGTCTTTGCTCATCATACTGGGAAGTCTGCTTGCTCCATCTCTCAGCTTGGATTTGTTGTAGCTACCCGGTCCACAGCCCCACCACTGGGCAATACCTCCTCAAAGGCTAGCCAAAGTACGTAGTTATGAGTTCATAGGCTGTGTCTTATAAAGCCAATCACAAATTATCCCACATCCGATGTCTGATATGCGTGCTGTATATTTCATCATCTTAAATAATAATATATCCTGATTGAATTTTTGTGGGCACTTGTTCTGTTCTCATTCGTAGAAAGCTATATACATCCACTACTAGCACTTTTGCTGTTTAAGAGTGGTGCCTTTGAAGAGTTAACTTAGACTGGCTATTTCCCACTTGTCAATCAATTGATAGAGCTGCTCATTACAAAATTAGGAGAACCTTTTTATTATCCTTAAAGTAGCACAAGTGGTTTTCTTTGGAGAAATATTACGTGTACATCACCATTCAATCACCTTCTTCTGTCAGGGAAGTTTGCTAATGTTTCTAAACTGTGGGACTATAACTTCGTATGAGATTATTGCTTTAGTTATTCGGTGCAGCTTTTCACTCTTATACAACACCCCCACCCCCAACCCAAAAAAAAAATTAGCATCTTCTTTGTGAGACATGAACCCTTTTTTTGAGAATTGTTTTAACATTCAGGTCAGGAATAACCCTGCAGCATTGCTGGCTTTGTGTTGGTATTGGGCTTCTGATGGAGTAGGATCAAAGGTGTTAGTTGTTTCACAGTTTCCACAGTCAGCATTTTCTCTAGACTGTGCTACCATGCACTCAGGCTTACAAATACGAAAGCTTTTGTTTATGGTCTTTTGCAGGATATGGTTGTCCTTCCCTACAAGGACAGCTTATTACTATTCAGTAGGTATCTGCAGCAGCTGGTAATGGAATCACTTGGGAAGGAGTTTGACCTGGATGGTAATCGGGTATGATAACCTTCTATTTGACTCCTGCCTTCATTGTCTTCAAACCTTCAAGGGCTTTATTTTCTCGCAGTCGTAATTTGTAGCACCTTTAAGCAACTTGTTTTATTGTTTTCCCTGGCCTGGCACGGTCTTGTATTCACATCTCCTGTGTCTGGGTTCTGCATTAGTGTTACTTGGTAATGATTAACAAAAGATAAAGTACGAGTTTTTCTTCACGGGCTCTTTTCGTTGTTGATCATTTCCTTGACGGTCTTCTTTTCTTTGAGTATTACTCCGTATATGTCAAGTTCGCATTTGCTTTAAAGCTTAAGCTGTTAGAGAATGGGCCCAACAACATATATCATGCTTAACACTTCCACTCACGTGCAAGTCCCCGATTGCACATATAGAGACAAATCCTTGAGCAACTAATCAAGGTGCCCACCACCAAGTGCACAACTATACAGAGAGAAAATTGTAATATAATAAGGGCAACCAAATACGCAAGTTGAAAGAATTGAACCCGAGACCTTGCGCGATGAGAGCTCTGATATCATGTTAAGTAACCATTTATCTAAAAGTTAAGAAGTTAGAGAATGAGCCGAACAAGGTATATCATGCTTAACATTATACGAATAGCATCAAGATAGGTACGTAAATATTTTTGTTCGCACACACATGCATAGAACTAGTACATAAATCAGATTTTTACACAGACCAAAGCTGGAAGTATAATCCCTATGTAAACATCTGGTTTTTGTCCTCATGACTTGCCCTCTACTTTTACTAATTTGATTAAAAGTTGGAAACTGGACCATCGGTTATCATATTCTGTTTTGCCAAGTTTTCTGAATATGAAGGTAAAAGACATACAAACTATTCCTGAATGCCTGGTCGTGGTTTTCCACCATTCCCACCTTGAGCAGAAATTTTCTGTCATTGAAAATGTTTCGGACATTGTTCTTGTCTATCCATATTGTAATAATAGGCCTCGTTATAACTCATGCTGGCCCCTTTCTCTTGCTGGCAGGTGAATCAAGGAATTACCGTCTATGGAAATAAAGGAAGCACAGATCAGCATGCGTGAGATTTTGTTCTTTTGTTCTTGTTCCTATTTCGGATTTTGAATTTCATTTGCAGTTAATTGTTCGATATCCGTTTCTGCAGCTATATTCAACAGCTGAGAGAGGGTGTTCATAATTTCTTTGTGACATTCATTGAAGTGCTACGTGATAGACCCCCTGGTCATGATTGGGAACTTGAGCCAGGCGTCACCTGTGGTGACTACCTGTTCGGAATGCTACAGGTTGGTTTTCTAGTGTAATAACTTCTACCTCTTTTGTATGCTATATTATCATGACTAAGGTCATCAATGATATACACAACCAGAATGGTTACCTAGTAGTACAGATAGCTTTATCATATAGATGAAAGCCTAATATTGTTTTCTGACAATATGAAAAAGTTTTGCTGGTTTCTTCTTTTTCATAGTCTTTTTTATTTTAGAAAAACTTTCTGTTTCGGTTTTTTTTTTTTTTTGAGATAAAGCTGATTTACTCAGGGAACAAGATCAGCTTTGTATTCCAATGAGCGGGAGTCAATTACAGTAACTGTGCAAGAAGTGACACCTAGATCAGTGGGGGCTCTTGTAGCACTCTATGAGCGAGCTGTTGGAATTTATGCCGCACTGGTTAACGTTAATGCTTACCACCAACCTGGTACAAAAGTTTTTTTTCTTTTTCCTTGTGCCTCCTATGAAAAAGAAGTCAACTAATTGTTTCAGTTGCTGAATATGGATTCAGAATGATATACATTTATTTGGTTAATGTTTCTCGCTTTGCATTTCTCTCTTATGCACTCATGTACTTGTGATGGTAGTACAGGTGTGGAAGCTGGGAAAAAAGCGGCAGGAGAAGTATTAGCTCTTCAGAAGCGGGTTCTTGCAGTACTTAATGAGGCCAGGTATTAATCACGGGGCTCCAGATTTGTCTCTATAAGTCTTGCTTGTCATCATGTCATATTTGGAATAATATAATGTCAGTTGAATGACCAAAGAGTGAATATGTAAAATTGGTAGTGAGGATGTGGATATCCTTGGCCAAAGGTTCAACTGTTCAAGCGACTCTTACTCCTAGATGCTGCATCTCAGGAGAAGAATGTTCCTTTCCAGGAAAGTGTCTTGCTTTTCCTGGTCTGGCAGTGATGCTAAATGTCTGCCATCTTCCTCTAAAACAGCTGTAATGCATGCTCCATTCTAGAATGACAATTAATCCAATTTAATGGTCTCGTTTGCCTACCTAAATTAGCTTTCTATTGCATGCTGGAATTTGAAGTGTGACTGGAACTGGGCCAAGGACTACTTTAACCTCTTCCAAATATCATATCAACCCAGCTTTCCAAGACAACTCCTGTCCATGCAATTCATTAATTTTCCCTCGAAAGAATTATATGTTTGACACTGACCCACTTAAATTGTGCTTTTGTGGCTTTTTCCAGCTGTAAAGAACCTGTTGAGCCATTGACACTAGAGGAAGTATCAGAAAGATGCCATGCCCCAGAAGATGTAGTCACTCTTATCCTTATGACTAGTATTTCAACTACAAATATATTTGATATTGGCATGTATAACCTAGTCCAATCTGCTAACCATTTTTCCTTATGCGTTGGCAGATTGAAATGATTTATAAGATTATTGCACATATGGCTGCCAACGACAGAGCGCTCATTGCTGAAGGCAGTTGTGGTTCCCCTCGGAGCATCAAAGTGTTCCTAGGGGAGTGTAACGTCGATCAGTTGTATGCCTGAGTTGCAGAGACGAAGTCTCGTCTTCATATTTTGCAGGTGTCTTGAGTTCACACATAAAGGCTCCAATCAACTGGTTTTGATCTTGTACTATTGCGTGTTTGTTGAGAAGCAAAGGATGGATCGTTGGAATTGTCAAGAAATAAAGTATTTTGTCAAATTATGTGTCTTAAGTCATTTACTTCCTAACATTATTTCAACCTTGTGAGAAGCACCACCTATCTCCTTTTTTGGTTTACTCTTGTAAAAGGACAGATGCTTTATGCCTGTTAAAGGTCGGCTTTTCCCCTTCTTCAGAATGTGGTAATGTGGCATGTCTTTCGTCGATTTAAACCATGGTCTGGTCATGCGCAAGCCCATTGACGATCATGGGTTTTTCTTGCTTTGCTAGCACGAATTTGGCAATATTTTAGGTGTTGATCCAATTGCTAGTCATTAAATTCTTCTGAAGTTGGTCCTTGTTCTCGCTTTCGCTTCCTTAAGTCTTTCATTTTCATGTAGGAATAAGAACCATAGCAAGAGAAAGCGTAGTAGATGATATGGAAACAAAACCATTGCAAGAGACCACAAACTAGAAATGGTATTCTTTTATTGTCGTTGCCATTTGTTGAAAGAGAACTAGGCCCTACGAACATTCCAAATTCTGCTGCATATTTCCTCTGTATTCAAATTTTGGAATGTGGTAGCATGGAAGTGTCTGATCGAAGGATAAAAGTTGAGAATTGATATTGCAGTTTCATTTCAGTCACTTAAGCTTTATATGTTCTCGGTAAAGTAGATATATAATGATACTTTCAAGGTCTTTAGCGTTTAAAGTGGAGTTCAAATGGCAAAAGTGAAGTTCTAAATTCACTTCTCTTCTTTGATCTCTACTTTCGTTGATAAAGTGACTATATAGCGACACTCTCAAAACCTTTAACGCCGAAAGTAGAGCTTAACTAGTTAAAAGTAGAGTTTGAATATCACTTTTTTGGTTGACCATAATAACATGCAAAATATGGACCAAAATAACATCTTCTTTTAAGTAATCCTAGATAAAAAGGTGAGTACCAAAAAAAAAAAACAGAGTAGCAGGTGGGCATGTGCCCATTGGTGCCAAGTTTGTTCGGAAGAAGAGTTGATGCCATTGTCTGAGGGAAAAAATGTACCAAAATTAAAAAAACAGCTAATTATATGTCATATATGTGGGTCTACTAAAGTTGTGAACAGATTTGCAAAACATTACTGATATAATATATATTATCGGAGTACTATATTTGGTAGGATAGAACCTTTTAGTCCTTGTAGTACGTTTTGCTCATATAAAATTTTGTGAAATGTAATATATATCTGTATCTCACGTTCAGTTTTGAATACGCTCCGATTTATTTGACATGAGAAACAAATTTTTTTTTTCCTTTTTGCAAAGTGAAACAGAACAATAGATTACATAATGCGATAAATTTACGTTCTTTGAAAGACAATTTCAAAAATGGGTCAAACCAAAACAATGTAATGTGTACGGAACTTGTGCACCAAGCATCAATCCCTCCTAGTACTTCTTTCATCGCCATTGCTTATGAAAATGGTATCCATAGAATGAGTTTAAGAAGAAGAAAAGGACTAGCAAACAGGTGTACACTGGCATTACTTGGCCTGTCGTTATCGAACAATTTGGAACTGCAGAAAGGGTTTGAATTTGAATTAAAGTCTCACTAAGTGGGGTCTAGTCTAATCATGCAAAGTACTTTCTTTTCTCTTTGATGGGAATCATGTTCTTAGTTCATTCAAAATAAAGCCCCCCCCCCCCCCCCGCTTGTTCATTTGACCTGCGGTTCAACTTTTACGCTTTTAAGATAAGACTTTGCAATTGACCTTAAAATATTATCGATACAAGAAAATTACCGAGTAATAAAATTACTGTTTACTCTTAAAGCATAATTTATATTATCCTATTCTCGTAATCTAATTCAATTTAAATGATTACTTATATTGAGAACTTTAACTGTAAACGGGGGGTGTGTCCAGCATTGCATATCATGGAAAATGAGATAGTTAAAGAGAACACGTTAATGCTATTCTCGGTTACTCGTGTTCTGGTAACTTTTGTGTGAATAAAAATAGAAGCCAGAAATCACATGATATCTATTTCTATTTTTTGCCATCGGAAGAAAAAAGGTATGAGAAAGTGTAATAGAAAGGGTTTGTAAAACCTGCTCTGAATATTTTTAACACTCTAAATTAGAAAGGAAAAGCTTTAAGAATCGTTTATCTTAGTGGCCTTTTAACGGATTTCAAATTAAAGTTTGCTTTTTTCTCAACTCATCCTTTTTTAATCACCATTATCATTTGTCACATAATGATGAGATGATCCAGCCAGGGATGAGAATGGGCTTGTATCATGATGTGAGCAGAAGCAGCAAGATCATGCGTACCGTTGTTGTCCGTGATTTTTATATTTAGGACGTCCCTGTCAACTTAACTCTCAATGTTGCTTATCTAACTGTGATCGTTGGAAGGGATGGCCATTGTGCATGATATGGTTGGTGTAACTAAAACTTCAAACCAAGAAATGAAAATAATAATAATAATAATAATAATCGACTCAACTGAAGAGTTTCTGTGCTTATCTGTTGATGATGTATTCCTATGTCAGAAAAATACTAAGTAACTAATTAACGTACAAGTTTTGCGGGCCTCTTTTCTTGTAGTTAACCATCTGATTAATTTTGCGTTGAATATTTTTACATTTTCAGTATTACTCAGCATTGATGTGGTGTTATTATGTATTGTATTCGAATGTTAGTAACGTAAGTTGTAAAGATTACGTTTGAATTGAGAAAGCGCAAAATCATAATATTATATTATCGACAAGTGAAGCATTGCACATATCACTCCTTGGCAACATCGATTTAAAGAGTAAATATTCAAGGCAAATTACACAAAACTTCCTGAGGTTAGGGTGTAATTATAGTCAAGGACACGAAATTTTAATATGTAACATTCCGTGACCAAACACTTTTAAAATGTATCAGCCGTGTCCATCCGTCAGGATTCTGTCTAAAAAGTGTACTTTTTTAATGATGTTAGCAATACGTATTTTTAAAATGACGATACTACCCCTTGTACTGTATATACTGAATATTTTTAAAATTTTTAATCTTTGATTTCAGCCTTAATTTGAAGATTAGGGTTTTAAAACCCTAAAATTGATTTGTTCCCTATTTAAAAATTTCTCAAGTCACAATGTATCACCTTGTAAATTTGCAAATTAGGATTTTGTTGAAACCTTAATTCGCAATTTGGGGTTTTCTTGAAACCCTAATTTGCAAATTGGGGTTTTTTGAAACCCTAATTTACAAATTGGGATTTTTTGAAACCCTAATTTACAAATTGGGATTTTGTTTGCAATCCCCACCAAGGCAGCCGCGCGCTGCCATCGTCGGCGCCAACTCCCGGCAATCCAAACCTAATCATTTGCCTCTACCACACTGAACTAGGCCTCATCGCCCTCACCTGGTCCTACAGCCTCTTCGGCGACATCGGCGAGATCATCAGCGACTGTCGAATATCTTTGCGGCGGGAGGTGCGGCGTTGCGGTGACGGGGAAGGGGGAGGGTGGGTACGGGGAAGGGGAAGGGGGAGGCGACGGGGATGCAGATCGCGAAGTGGTGTCGTGGGGCTTTGCGGTTGGAGGTGCGACGTTGCGGTGATGAGGAAGGGGAAGGTGGGTACGGCGATGGGGAAGGGGGAGGGTGGGTGTGGCGACGGGGAGGCAGACTGCTAAGGGGTGCTGCGGGGAGTTTGAGACAGAAATGAGGTTGGAGTTGGGTCGTGGGGGGGGTGGGGCGGTATTGGCAGGGGAGGGGTTGGGGTTGAAGAAGAGTAATAACATTAATGACATTAAAAATAAGATGAAATAATGGCATTAAAAAAAATAAGATTTCAGCTTAGGGGCAATGTAGTCTTTTCATTAAAACCGTTAGGATTTTTAAGATTCCGTTTGGTCAACGGACATAGGTGTAATTTGTCCAGACTATTGTCCTCGCCTGTAATTATACCATAACCTCAGGGATATAAGTGTAATTTGCCCAATATTCAAAGTTCCAAACTATTGGTCTGACTATTTACGATTGTTAGATCATAAAGGGCTGATGGGATGGGAGTAGAGGTTAAAGAAAGCAAAAAATTATTCTATGATACATTCAACCGATTTAAATGGTCAAGACTATTGATTTACGAATACCTATTATATTTTAACAGTTTATAAACCTTGAGAAAACCTTAAATTTCGAGGTTAAGAACAAATACCAATAATGCATACACTAGCAACGTTTAAAATGAGCTAGGCTCAGACTTGAAGTAAAATGTCAATGCTTATAACCACTAATATCGCCGTTTAAAAATATATTAGGAGCTGGGAAAGTTTTTTCCTTTTTTTTTTGGTTCAAAGTGCGTTTAACATGAGTTAAAAAAATTTCTTAGGAAGTGTTCGATACTGAAGGAAGGAAGAAGTGAATTGTACATGATGTCTCTGGGTTCTCTAGCTAAGAACTGTCCAGTTTATTCCACTCTTATCAAGAACTTTGGTCAAATGTGCTAATAGAGACAATTAAAGGACTATAATTATAGAGTATTTGCCTCTTAAATCACATGGCACATGTAATGCGTGGCAAAACTAAGCATTAAATAGTTGGTGCTTCGTTCATTTCTTACAACTGTAAATTAATGGCAGCTATTTTTCTATTTTCGAACTATCGTAGTTGGTGCTTTTTGTTTCCACACAAAAGGGATGGTCTTACAGAAAAAGACATTAAATAATTGAAAGTGACAACTAATCATTAACTTCACCTAGCAATATCATGCTATCATTTTCTCAGTTGGAAGTGAGATGGCAAGACTTTTGAAAGAAATATGATTTCAAAAATTTTCAAATATTTATCGACAAGTGAATCGTACATGATGTCTATTTAAAATTCCCTTTAAAAGAAATATGGTATATTTAAAATTTCTTTTTAAAAGTTATCATTTGACTCTATATGAAAAATTATCCGAATTGTCTTGTTGTTTTTAATCCTTGATCGATCGGTCTTAGTGGGCTCTCAAAAGCTCACTCTCGTTTGACTTCCTTCCCGCGGATGATAACCAGCATTAAGTTGCTTGAGTGAGGTTTAGAGCCGAACAAAATAAAGGGATTTAAGTTTGGAATTGATCGTGAGAACCCTGCGTGGATGAACTTCTCTAGCTTGTTATTCGTGTTTAAATCCAGTTTATTAATTTATGTCTGTACACTGAGAATGATACATTGATTGATGGTCTAGTTGCTCTGACAGTTTGTGGTATTATTTCGAGAAGGTTGAGGGTTCAATTATCTTAGCGCAAGTGATCGAGTGAGTGCTAACGTGTCGAAAATTAAGGGATATTACAGTTGGTATCAGCATATGTATATGATTCTGTAAACTTTAGAAGCCTGCGAGGAGGGAAAGACTATATTTTGACAAGAGGGATAGGAAAAACTTTAATACCTTTTTTGAACCGTAGTAGTGGCTAGATATCAGAGTTCAGCGAAAGCGTAGTGCGTACTTCATTTGGTTTGAGGCATTGATATGTGAGTGCTTATAGGAATTGGCTAAATATTTCGAAGATAACAATATCAGGTAAATTAAATTTTGAGGATGAAATTTTTATAAGTAGGGGAGAATGTAACACCCCAGATAGTTATATTGTTTAGCCGGTTGGCTGAACTTTTAGCAACGATCTTCGTTCGGGACATTTAGGGTTGATTGGCCTGGCTGAATTTTATCGACAATATTTTTTGAAACCTTAAGTTATAACCTAATAATCAAAATTATAATTGATATTTATTGAGGTATCTAGTGACAACTAACGTAAATTATACTTTTAAAAGCTTTAGAGGCGAATTACTTTCCTTAGCATCGATGTAGTTTAATAGCTACTTTTAGCGCATTGAACGATAGTGTTGCGCGGTTAGTTATAATATAAGTTTAAATTGGGGACTATTGACCAAATAAAAGATTACAACAAAATATATTCGTTTTTTTTGTGTGTGTGTTTTAAAAAAATTAAGTCAACTTCATAACTTTTGTAAAGAGGGAAATTAGGGAGCAATTTAGGCTTACCCTTAATAAAAGTTGGTGTGGCAGCAACTTGATTACCACTTTGTATATCAACATCTAGGCCATAACTATGTGACTACATATTATTTTCTCCACGCGACTGTCCATTTACTAACTCTGGCAGTCTACACTTGGTTTTTTCTAATTGCCCGTGTTCAAATTGTCTATAACTATGTTACCGTAAAATTGGGCCTGGGCCCGGCCCTAAATGTTGGGCCTAGGGCTTGGACCGGACCCAGATATCCCCATATTCTGGCTCGGCCCGGCCCGTTTGGCAGCTTCCTTGGCCCGGCTCCGGCCCGTTTTGCTGGAGGCCCGATGGGCTTGTGCTGGGCCGGCCCAGGCCCTGCCCATTTGACACCTCTAAGAAGGGGGGCGTGACTGCGAGGAGCATATACCTCTTGACAGTTGAGATTCTAGTTTAAAATGAAGGATGGCAGCAAAGTTGTGAACATCAGGATTTGAAGGGAGACTTGATATACATAGTTTATATTTGTTTCACTTTGTTCACATATGTTTAGTATTTGGGTATAATAAAGGAATACCCGTTCAAGTAACAACTCATGGCAACTCGGTTCCTCAAATATTTGGCCTGACGGCTACACCCCTTCGAGTCATCAAACCAGGACATTATAACCCTTCAGTTAATGAACTGTTAGAAAATGAATTAAAACATCATGTGCACTTATCCGTTAAGACAAAAATGACCTTGACCATTTGGACTCAAATATAGATAGAAAAAGAACTTAGAACTCATCCAACAGGATCCCAAGAAGAGGAAAGAACATCTCAAAATGAAACATACTAATGATTGTAATAACAGCTTCCAAAGCAATTGCACTCTCTATCAATCTGGACGCCGCCTGCCAACACACTGTACACAACATACATGCGTGTCTAGCATAACGTGTATGTATGGACATATAATTTACCCATAATTGTCAATTTCGATCTTATATATTCGCCGCTGCCTAATTTCTTCTCAATTACTACTTCCCCATAAGCGCAAAAGTATATGTTCCCTAAAAATTCTCATAATCCTGCCCAAATTTCTCTTATATAACCATTTCTGACCCCTCATCAATGTTGTAGTTGCGGTAACTTTTGTCAAGCCACATGTAGACAGCTGTCGCATTTGCCATATTATAACCATATCATACTAGCATTGGCGAGGTCAGCAATTTGATTGGCGGAAGAAAAAGTTCTTTCCCAGACCTTCCTAGGTGCAATGATTCCTTATGAACCTTGTAGATGGGAAAAATGGTAGAGGTTCTAGGTAAGGGTATGAAGTGAGGGTCGGGATTTTGGCAGAAGCTTGGGTTGTGGTGTGTCTCTGTTGAATTTCGGTGATTTTGCTTGGACAAAGAGATGAGGCATACAGAGTGTGGAATGGTAGAAGAACATAGATAATTTAGGGCATCAGATGTCAACTAGGGGCATTTGGCAAGGGTGATTCGTTAAATGGGGAGTTACTGGAGCGCAAACTTGTCCTCTTATAACTTCTGTTGGTCAATATCCAACTGAGTCAGGTGAGGGACTTACTCGATACAAGTTTTAGTTCAGGGACTCACTAGCCACTAGTGCTTAATTGAGGGGGTATTACTATATTTTACCCTGATTTATTGGTGATGCAAACGATGTGGAAAATTTGTGGAAGAAAAGTATGAAGCATATGGTTCAGACTTCAGGCGTTCAAATCTTTTAGGGGAAAGCTTTTGAGAAACACTTTCATTATAGGTTTTTTACATGCCGCGCACCACGCCTCCTCGGGTTCCATAAGTTCTAAAACGCCTATTTTTAACATGAGTTCTCCAATTGACTACATAAGAGCACGATATGAACCAACTGGATTCATGGCCTTACGGGGCTTTGGCTTAGGAATCATTGATTCACGATCTATATCACATTGCAGTAACGTTTAAGGAATTAGCTTTGGGTTCATTGTTTATGAGGCTACATTTTATTTTGATAAATAATACATACTTATCATTTGAAACAGGCATGGTGCAGATAAGCAATTACTTAGGTTGGGACCTGGCCCCTTTAATGGTTAAGGGAGCACAAATTTTAGGATTATCACCGCCCCTTCCTTTCTCCTTCCAGAACAATTGGACAAAATTTTGTTTTCATTTGCAAAAAAAAAATTCAATAGGTTGCAAGCCATAGTTATAACGTATAAGGAAGTAGACATGCACACGGATGGTTACCTGCAAATTGCTGGAAACTCATTTGGATCCAGAGTTCCAGAGGGTAAGAGGTCCTTAATTGAAAAAAAAAAGAGCTAACTACTTCGCTTGAGTCAAATCAAGAGCCAAGTTCCTCAATTCAAAAACAAAGAAAGAGCTAATAGTCAGTTTTACACCTTACAGCCAAAGGAAGAAAAAAACAAACTGCCACAACCGTAATGTCAAGGGCCGAACTTTCTCGCTACGTCGAACCGTGCGACACTTAGCGAACAAGCCCCTTGCTCGTGCTAAGTCAGCCTTTCACTCAGAATGAGCGATGCTAGAAGTTAAAGCACAACGAAGGACACAAGGGAGTTTGGGAGAATATATGCATTGCTTGGAGAATGCTTGTGTACAAATACTTGAATGCCTTGGCCAAGTGAGGCTTCGGCTATTTATACTAGTCCACCTCACCAACGGACGGTGGAGATACATTTCATCCTACTGATTGTATCCTATCTCTAGAATTCTCTAAATATGTACAAGGTTCTCTACCATTCTAGAACTATCTCCTATGTACAAGAAGAGTATAGAATATTCTGGAGACCTTGCCCATTCATCGCCTTATAAGCATCCTCGTAAGCGTCCATTAAGAGCCTGCGTGGCGTTACTTCTAAAGTTAGCCTCCATGACAAAAAGTGCAGGACATTCTCCCCCACCTAATCTCGCGACGCCCTCGTTGCAACCTCTTCGTGGTATCGGTCCGCAATGTCTTGGAATTTCCAAAGATCTTTCGCTCTTTTCCCATGTTGCTTTTCTCTCTGGCAGTCCCTTCCATTTCACCAAGTAGTGCCGCGTTGGTGGAACTCCTCGTCTTTCTTCAATCTTGTCACTAAGCAGGTACTTGGCCTCTTTGTCATAGGATGTCACCACAGTTGTTGGTGCCCTATGACTCTTCCCACGACTCGGGCCTTCCTTGTCGGCATGATGAGGTTTTAACGAGCTTACATGGAAGACTGGGTGAATCTTCAATCTTGGCAGCAACTCCAACCAATAGGATACTTTCCTAACTTATGGCACGATGGGAAAAAGGGTCCTTCTTACCTTCGAATGAGACATTTATGTACTTTCCTTAGGGATTTAAACTGTTGCGAAAGCAGCTTCAACATCACCATGTCCCTAAGGTCATACTCCTTTGGCCGCTGTCTCTTGTCCTTCCATTTTCTTCATCTTGCCCGTGGCTTTGTCAAGGTAAAAGCGTGCCACATCCGCTTGCTCATTCCATGACCTAGCCACTTGCACTGCCAACGGGCTTCTCCCCTTGTAGTCGCCCGCCAATGCGAGGGGAGTGAGCGGTTGTTGCCCTTAAAAAGTTTCAGAAATGGTTTGTGTTCCATACTGCGGTATGGACAGAGTTTTAACTCTCACACATACAGATAAATTCCAATGCAAATCCTATCTGTACTCAAATCTGCCTCATAAATTCCAATTCAAGCAAGCCCATGTTAAAACAATTCAATAAAATGATAATAAACTAACCAATATGCCAATCAAGAATGCGCAAATATTCCTAATAAAAAATGAAAAAAATTAGAAAGAGACCATCCAATTCACATATAATCAATCCTTACCATTGGATCCAGCTAAGAGCAACAAATTAAAAGCTAAGGAACGCGCCCAACAGGACTCTGCCACAAAGACGTAAAGACTGTGAAGCAAATGGGATAGGTGAATAATACACACCCAAACAGGGCAAAACCCTTCTGTAAAACTTCAGTTCAATTCAATCAGGCAAACAGAGCAAAACCCTTATGTAAAACTTCAATTCAATTCAATTCAATCAGGCAATCATCAATCCCAATATAAAGAAGGAAGAATAAAAAAATTTCGTAGCATTTTTGCCTTTCGGTTTTGGGCAAGGTGAGTAATGATCTTCAAAGTCAAAATACTCGAGTGCCGCCATCAGTGTCCATCCACTCCGTTGCGAGCACTGTCGATCACCCAAACGCCACGCACCGCGAGCGCTGCTATCAACTCCATCGTGAGCACTGCAGATCCCCCAAACGCTACCAGTCTTACAAATCGATGGTAATGCATGAAACCCACCGCTGCCGCCATCATGACAACCGACACCGCCGGCCACACACAATTCCCAAGCGTCGCTGTCTGTCCATTCGCCACCAATCGCACTACTACAAACCTCCTCACGCACGGCCTTCAATGGCCTCCAACTTAACGATGTATTTGCTAGCTATTAAGATGAAACATGATTGGATTCAATTTTCTATAATTGTAGATTGTGAGTCGTTAAGGGAGAAGGGAAATAGAGAAAATAAGGGAGAAGAGAGAAGGGGAAGGATGAGAGCAGTTACGTTATGTGAAAGCCGGATCTCTGTGGTAACAGAAGGTTTGTAGAGAGTGAGAGTGTTATTTTACACTTTTATCCTCAAAATAGGCACTTGTCAGCACCTGAGTCACTCTCATCGTAACACCAAAAGGGTATTACACCAAAACTAAAAATAGAGTTCTCATTATATCTATACTACTTATAATGAGAAGTCATTTTTTGGTGTAATACCCTTTTGGTATTACACTGGGGAGGACTCCGGCACTGACAGATGTCAATTATGAGGACAAAATTGTAAAATATAACTATCCACTCTCCATAAAACCATTAGTTACAAATACCCACTCTCTGTAGGTAATTACTCATTTTCTTTTCCACATTTTTTTTCTACATTTCCCTTTCTTTTTCAAATCTAAAGGAAATTTAAATTACAATTAGTCAATTGTATTTGTAAGCGAAAACAGGTAAGCAGATTATCTCAAAATACGTTACTCATATTTTGTAATGACAGAATCGCACACGTTATGCGTGTGCACGGCATCTCGTATAATATAGATAACGAGTCACCATCATACACGCGATGCGTGAGTAAAAATAAAATTAATAATATAAACAATTCATCATGTATAAATATTTATTATCACATTGAGTAGAATAAATTGTACATTATAAAATTAAAAGTAATTATTCACTATTTAAACTTTTATTTTGTGAAATTTTTAAGAAAAAACTATATAATGCCACTTGTCACCATTCTAGATAGATAGTTATGTAACACCAAAAAGGTGTTACACAAAATCATGTTTTTCCTTTATATATAACGAGTGACGGTGGCACGCGCGATGCGTGTGTAAGAATAAAATTAATAGTGTAAATTTTATTAAAATGTAAATTTGTAAAACTAAACATATTTTATGGGTAGTTAGTTACCAATTAAGATCTTTATTTTGTCAATTTTATAATTTTTCTTGGAATGCCACTTGTCACCACTATAAGTAGGTAGTTACGTAATACCAAAAAATGTGCTTTCCGATTTTACCCTCATTTTGGACACGTGTCAGCACCACATACACTCTTAATGTAACACCAAAAGGGTATGACACCAAAAAATATCTTCTCATTATATATAGTATAGATATAGATAGATAGATAGATAGAAATAGATATAGATAAAGTTCCCTGAGAGTCCCCACATTTGTTCGTTTGACTTGTGGTTCAACTTTTATGCTTTCAAGATAAGATTTTGCAATTGACCTATAAAAATGTTGTCGATACAAGAAAATTACCAAGTATTAAAATTATTGTTCGCTCTTAAGCATAATTTATATTATTCTCTTCTCAGAATCGAAATCAAGACTTTGCGTAATAAGAGTTCTGATACTAACTCAAGTGACTGTTTACGCTAAAAACTTAAACTGTAAGCGTGTGGGTCTAACATTGCATATCATGCAAAATAAAAAAGCTAAAGGAAACATGCTAGAGCTACTCTTGGTGACTTGTGATCTGGTAGCTTTTGCGTAAACGAAAATAAAAAAATGTGCAAAATTGTATGATATTTAATTTCATTTTTTGATATCGGGAAAAAAAGGTATCAAAAAAGTGTTACAGAAAGGGGTTTGTAAAATCCGTTCTGGATATTTTTAACACACTAAACAAGAAAAGGAAAACTTTATAGGGCCCATACGTTTACAAAATTTTATTTTCATTTTTGCAATGATGGTGAAAAAGATACCTTTTTACTTTTATCTTTTTTCGTATTCGTTTTGGATAAAAAATCGAAACAATAGCAAAAAACATGAAAACACCCGGGTGTTTTCACCTTTTCTTGCTTCTCTATTATTTGTGTTAGAGAATATCAAAGCCGCCGTCCACTGTTCACAATTTTTAGCAATGTTCTCTGACAGCTAGTTGCAACGTCAGATAGCCCTAGCTCTCTCTTCTATCTCTCATTTATTTCCTTCATTTTCCTCCATGAACAGGGAAGGGATCTCCTCCATTTTCGAATACCAGGGAAGCAGATCTCCTCCATTTTCCACAAACACCTCCATTTTCCATGAACAGGGAAGGGAAAGGAAGGGGAAGGGGAATTACACGAATAGGGAAAGTGAAGAGGGAATTACAGGAAAGAAAAGAGGGAGTTACAGGAATCGTGAAGGGGAAGGGGATGTCACATCAATGTGGGCCCAGCTAAGAAATGAAAGGGAATGGGGAGGGTAACCAACTTAACTTTGTTCTGGGGTGGGCCCTATTGAGTGATGATTTATTGGGAAAGAGGGTATAAAGTGGATATAGAAGATTGTTGAAAAGATAAATAGAGGGCATAAAAATAATTTGTTAGGTTAAAAGTATGGTTAAAATAAAAAAATATGTACAAACAGTGTAGAAAATGATAAACATATAAGAATGAATTCAAAAAAGTTGGTGAAAATAAAAATAAAAATGGTAAACGTATAGAAAAAAACTAAAAAAGTGGATATGAAAAAAACTAAAAGTACACAATACGATTTTAGAACTGAATACTAAAATCTTAAAAATAAAAATAAAATCCAAAACGCGAAAAATAATTGTATAAGGGGCTGTACGTTTACGTTTTTCAGTTTTCATTTTTGTAATGATGATGAAAAAGATGCCTTTTTTTTTTTTTCTGTATGTTTACGTTTTTTCAGTTCCGTTTTGAATAAAATTTTCAAATAGTGTCAAAAAAGCTGAAAACACCCAAAGGGTGTTTTCACATTTTTCCTCGAACTGTATTCTCCTAATCAAAATACCATCTCTTCTCCCTCATATCTACCACCCTGTTTTAACAAACACTCACCAAACTAGACCACCCATTTCACTGGGTCTTCCTAGAAATGAAAATAGTGGGGTCCATTAATGGATTGGTTCAGAAAAAAGTTGTTGAAAACGAAAATAAAAATGATAAACGTACAAAAAAAATTAAAAAAGTAGATACGAAAAAAATAAAAGTACACAATACGATTTTAAAACTGAATACTAAATTCTGAAAAATCAAAAACAGAATATAAAATACAGAAAAAAATCTCGTAAACGTACAGGCCCCGCGTACGACCGCTTAGGAATTGTTTCTCTTATTAGCTTTTAATATATTTCAAATTAAAGTTTGCTTTTCTGAACACTGAACTCATCCTTTTTTATTCACCATTATATTATCTGTCACATCATGATGAATTATAATCCAGATACGGATGAAACGGACTTGTACCGTGATGTGAGCAGAGGTATCAAGATCATGCGTACCATTGTTGCCTGTGATTTCATATTTAGGACGTCCCTGTCAACTTAACTCTCCATATTGCCTGTCTAGCCGTGGTTGTTGAAAGGGATGGCCATTGTGCATGACATGGTCGGTGTAACTAATCAAACCTTCAAACCAATGAAATGATAATAATAATAATAATAATAATCGACTCAATCGAAGAGTTTCTCTGTGCTTATCTGTTGAGGACGTAATCCTATGTCAGAAAAATACTAAGTTTTTAATTAACATATAAGTTTTGTGGGTCTCTTTTCTCGTAGTTAACCATCAAATTAATTTTGCGTTGAATATTTTTACATTTTTAGTATTACTCAGTATTGATATGGTGTTATTATGTATTGTACTCGACGGTTAATACCGTAAGTTATAAAGATTACGTTTGAATTGAGAAAGTGCGGAATCATAATATTATTTTATCGACAAGTGAAGCGTTGCACATATCACTCCTTGGCAACATTGATTTAAATTGTAGAATGATGCTAGAATATTACTTTCATCATGTTGAAGCTCATATGTGCTCCTCCTCCATTAAATTTTTACTCAATACCATGAAACATTACATTAAAGAGTAAATATTCCGAACTATTGGTCAGACTATTTACAATTGTTAGATCGTAGAGGACTAATGGGATGGGAGTAGAGGTTAAAGAAAGCAATAAGTTATTCTATGATACATTCAACCGACTAAATGGTCAAGACTATTGGTCTACGAATACCTATTATATTTTAACAGTTTATAGACCTTGAGAAAACCTTAAATTTTGAGGCTAAAAACAAATACCAACAATGCATACATTAGCGACATTTAAAATGAGCTAGACTCAGATTCAAAGTAAAATATCAACACTTATAACCACT
Organism: Escallonia herrerae; assembly: GCA_033070095.1. Taxonomy (NCBI): domain Eukaryota; kingdom Viridiplantae; phylum Streptophyta; class Magnoliopsida; order Escalloniales; family Escalloniaceae; genus Escallonia; species Escallonia herrerae. The sequence continues at coordinate 731,136 of JAVXUP010000099.1, read as the reverse complement.
AATACCGCTGTTTAAAAATATATTAGGAGCTGATTTTTTTTTTTTTTTTGGGTTCAAAGTGCATTTAACATGAGTTAAAAATTTTTTTTAGGAAGTGTTCGGTACAGAAGGAAGGAAGAAGTGAATTGTACATGATGTCTCTGGGTTCTCTAGCTAAGAACTGTCCAGTTTATTCCACACTTATCAAGAACTTTGGTCAAATGTGCTAATAGAGACAATTAAAGGACTATAATTATAGAGTATTTGCCTCTTAAATCACATGGCACATGTAATGCGTGGCAAAACTAAGCATTAAATAGTTGGTGCTTCGTTCATTTCTTGCAACTGTAAATTAATGGCAGCTAATTTTCCATTTCCGAACTATTATAGTTGGTGCTTTTTGTTTCCACACAAAAGGGATGGCAAAGATTTGCATCTTACAGAAAAAAGACATTAAAGAATTGAAAGTGACAAGTAATCATTAACTTCACCTTGCAACATCATGCTATAATTTTCTCACTTGGAAGTGAGAGGGCAAGACTTTTGAAAGAAATAATATGATTTCAAAAATTTCCAAATATTTAGCTGCCAATAGCACCAAATTCAAGCAGGAAATACAGAAAATGCCGCTCAAGTCGCTTTAAGAAAGCTGCAATATTATTTCGTAGTTACAGCTTGAATTACTTTTGCTAAATTCTACTTTTTGTGATATGTGACGCATCCTAGGTGATGTTTTTTGCCAGCGATACTAGAATAATTCAGTGGTCAAGTACTTTTTCAAGCAGAAGTAGCGAGTCCACTCTATAGTTGCATGCGAGAGACGAACAAAATTGTTGAATTTTTAGGTTTTTGACATACCAATTCTTAGGAAAAGGTCCCAAAAAAAATAATACTAATAAACAACAACCACTATCTCCTATTTGGATCGTAGCGTAGTATCAGTAATAAACCACGTTACCTAGATCAAAATTTTCGAAAAAAATACGTATGCTAGCGAAGGACGGGAAGTTATAAATCTTATATAGCGATTATATATAAACGAGTAATAAACTTAACGATAAAATACTTATAAACCATTCGCTTCTAAACCGTCAAATAATTTTTTTTTGGACTACATGAGTACCAATACGTCAAACAAAAGTCAGAGAATGTGGTTTTAGTGGGCGCGGGGACAGCCCCTCCCATGTGAGAGATTCTTGCATAAGCGGGAAAGCCAAACGAAATACGCGTTCCGACGACGTTCGACTCCTATAATGCCCTCAATATTTTTAGGGCACTAAAATCTTAAATCCCGGGCCCACTACCTGCCACGTCGCCACTCCCCCATTTACGTGCACTTAATTCTCGACACATATATTAGGAAAATAAAATCCACGTAACACACACTTCCCAACGGACTTGCCACATTTATCTCAGTCCCTCATACGACGTCGTAAGTACGAGGAACCTTCCTTCCTAAGACAAAATATATATATTTTGAAAAACGAATATCCAGCTAAGAACAAGAAAAATAAAAAAAGGAAAAAACAGAAAAAAGAGTTTTCTTAGAAAGGGGAAAGTGGGTGCCGTAGAGTGAGAAAAACCCACCTCGGTTTGCAGCAGAAGCTGGGCAAACCCCGCTTCTAGAGAGAGAAAGAGGAGAGAGAGAAACTGACAGAGCTGTCTTTCTTTACTTGCATTTTTAAGACTTCATCACATTCTTGCTCTGATTTTTTCAGTCTACTGTTTGGGGCTGTTTTGTCTGTCAGTTTTTGTTTTTTAGTTTTATGTTGTTCTGTTACTTGCCGGAGCTGTGATTTGTAGGCACTGAAATGTTTACGGACGGTCTTGATGCCAATGCTCTCCGATGGGTCCGGGAGGTAAAGCTTTCACCAGTTTACGTAGTTTCTTTTGTTAAGGATTTTGGTAATTTGAAGTGTGCTTCGATTTGGGTAATTCGCGATTTACTTGCATTGTTGAGGATTAATTCTGAATTGGAAAGAGTGTGCCTGTAGGTGTGGTTGTTTACTTACTAACTGTCTTCTTGTGATTCAAATGTCTTCTTGTGATTCAAATGTGAAAATCCTAGCCCTCTTTCCTCTTTTTTGTGGGTTCTTAATCCAGGTAATTTAAAGAATATTTGGATCAGGTTACTCTGGATTTACTTGCATTTTTTAAGATCGCTTATGGATTGGAATGCGTGTGTGTGAGCGTGCGTGTGTTGTTATATGTTAGATTTGGATAATCCGGGATTTACCTGCATCGTTGAAGATTACCAATTGGAACTTTTGTTTGGGTGGGGTTGTTCATTTAACTGTCTTCTTATAGTTCAATTGTTAATATCTTTTTATGCGGAACCAAGATTTCATTTTCTGCTCTGCATTATGGTAATATAGAAGCATTTCTGGGTTCAGGTATTCCAGGACTTACTTGCTTTGTTAAAGGTTACCAATGAACTGGAATGTTTGTGTGTGTGTGTGTGTGTGTGTCTGTGTGTAGCTCCACTGTCCTCTTGATCTTTGAATGTTCAAATGTTATTCAGGAATCTAAAAGAGAAGTTCGTTCTACGTCAAACCAAATTAGACCACGTTTAGATCCCATTTCAAATTTCAGAAGTAACACTGGACTGCCTCCACCGGCGAAATTCCGGACTGGGAACTTATCCGGTGTGATTCCGGTGTCCAGAGTCATTCGCAGTGACAGTGCATCAAATTCAGACAACGATCTGACCACAGATTCCGAGGAAGAGGTTTATGGGGGGAGATACTCCCTAGATTCTTCGCCACACGATGAGAGGGTTTCAACCAATGCCGCTGCTCAGAGGTACTATAATCCCTTGGAAAGGCAACCACAGGAATACGCAAGTGACAGTGTGTACTCGGATGACGTGAATTCTTCACGGGAAACATTTGGGAGAGGGCGTGGGAATGTGGCTGAGAGATTAATGAGGGGAGCCAATAGATATCCGATCGGAAGCAGTGTTTATACAGAAGAAGAGGAGGAAGGGTCGTCGGATTCTGTCACTAGCTCCGAGTTTTCGACAACCCAAGTGGGGGGTAGCATCAATGGAGGTTTGCCTCGGACAAAGGTGTATGCTTCGGAGGGATATGCGTCTAGTGTTCCTTCCAGGGCAAATGGAGAAAATGCTCCCAGAAAGGTACCTTTACAGCTTTATTTTAGAACTGGAGTTGCTCTCAAGTGTTGCCTATTATGTTAATGTGCTGATGCTGTGTGTTAGAGATGCAATATGTGTTTCCGCTTAGATAGTTGTTAATGTTTATGACTTAGATCTGGAGTTATATGAAGTATCTGTATGCTACTTATTGGCTTGTCTGCGTTAAGCTGCTCAGGTATTGTTTTGTGGAAATATATTAGCTAGATTATGCACATGCTCGCCTTTTATTGGCCTATCTGAACATTAGTGGAGCATTTTTGTCATATTAATGGGATCAGAACTGCAAACTACTTCAGTGTATGTATTCAGTAGCTGATTCATAATTGATCCGGTAACTTTTGGAAAACATATCTCCCAATCTTTCTTGTGTTTTTTCTAGTTTATTGAGAACTGTGTATTAGATATTTTCTTGCCTAAGCTTTTTTATTAATTTCTACATCTTCAAGTTAAAAAATGTCCTCGGTTTTTGAAGGGATAATTTGTGGAGATTGCACACTTAGTACTGATCATGGATGATTCTTCTGCTTACATTCAGTAGTCAAAGGTGAACTCGAAAAATATGAGTTTAGTACCGGAACTTGTAATTGTTGAACTGCTATAACTGAGTATAGCTAAAGAATCTATTGGAATATGACTCATTATCTTCTAGGACTGTAACTAAAACTTCTCATCTTGTGTGGAACATTGATGAGAAAAGACAAACTTATTGAGCCACCAAATTACTTGGGATTGCCACGGAAAGCTTATTAGTGCAATTGTTTGGAGGAGTAAGAATGCACAAGTGTGGTTTGATGTGTTAGAATTTGGACAGGATTTTATTTGATAAGTAGAATGTGAGAGGAAATTCTTAATATGCCTAGCTTAGTATTCATATCTACCAGCGATAATTAAAGCAAAACTGACCACCCTCCTCCACCAAAGGCCAGTCAATAGAACGATGGTACAATTTGACCCGTACCCGTTCTACATGCATTTTCCATATATGATACTAAAAATGGAGGTGGGCACAATCTAATTTTTAACTCAGCCGATTTCTCTTCTTTAATACCATAGCACAAAATAGAACTTTTTGGTACAGAAACTCCATTGGAAGGGTTTCCATGTAAATTAAGATGTCCTATACATCCTCCCAATGACTGGTGTTGAGAGGGGGATAAACTAAAAACATAGACAATCTTTGGGATTATTTGTACAAAGTGGCAGCTAAGGTTTGAGCTTGCACTTGTGCTTGATAACTGGGTGATTCCTTAGATTCAATCAAGAGGATACTGCATTTATATTCTATATCACGCTATACAATCTTTCCCTCATGCAATTGGAGTGTCCCCTGAAATTATAATTAGGTGATTCAAATAAACAGTTATCGATAAATTCGGCCCTATTTCCCCATAATAAAAATGTACATGGTGCAAATCAGTTTGTCTATTGAGTTGATTATAGGCAATTCTTTTTTGCAAAGCAATTTTGTTTTTGACGTATAGATACATTCTTGCTAAGCTAGAACAGTTTTGCAGGATTGTCGTGCTTCGTTGCAGAATCAAAAGCCCTATGATGATGATATTCCAAGTGCCCCTCCATTTTCTGGTGCTGCTGGGGAACTCAAGCAACATACAGAGCAAACGGCAGCTTCTAGAACACATTATATGCCGTCCACATTAGATTCACATGGTTTTTCAGCTAAGCCGAAGTCTTCAGAATGCATTTCTCCTCCTGCTAAACCACAAGATAATGCTCGACAGGATATTCCTGACCCGTCAATGAGGTTTTTGTGGCATCTTAGTAGTTTGCTTTTAGCAAAAAAATGTCAAGTTTAATGGCGTGCTCTGGGAAACTCATGTATGCTACGTACTGAAATATGGTGTTGCTTACAGGACTGCTGCGGGTGTAGAGAGTGGCGTGCCATCGGGTTCTTTTCCTATGCGTCTTCCCACATTTCATGCAAGGTATATTCATGCTCTATAAAATGGAAATTGGTTGAGATTCTCCATTTTCCCATGTGATACAGATAATTATATCGTTAACCGGCTACGCTTACACCGTTTGTTGATTAAATTCAGTGCTCTAGGACCTTGGCATGCTGTGATTGCATACGATGCATGTGTTCGGCTCTGCCTCCATGCTTGGGCAAAGGGTTGCATGGAAGCCCCCATGTTTTTGGAAAGTGAATGTGCTCTATTGCGAAATTCATTCAGGTGAGTTTCGTCTGTTCTTTTTGGTCATCCACAATGCCTTCTTTTTTGACAATGGACAGAAACTAATAGTTACGTGAAAGCATTGCTAGCCACTTGTGGCTTATAAGTTGTGACATCCTATTAAATGATAGTTGCAGAGAGAGAATGTGCATCGCTTATATTCTCTACAATCAACTTGAAACCTCTGGTTGGTGTAACTGGATAAAAGGAATACATTAATTCACCATTGAAATTAAAAGCAAAATGCATGAGTTGGGCCTTTTTTATTTTATTTTTTTGAAGTTTTTATGTCTTGTTTTAAGTAGCTAGTTGGTAATGTTGAATTGTTTATTAAGAGGTTGAGCCTTGGCGCAAGGAACAGTCTCTCCACAAAAGGGAGCGTTAGACACTGTACATCAACCCTCCCCAGATCCTGCAATGGAAGGAGCCTTGTGCACTGAGCCCGCCTTATTTTCATTATGTTTATTAAGTAAAAGTGAAAACTATACTTGATTGTATCATATGGAGTCATTCTTTTACTGCGCAAAATAAACCAATGCATAGTTCAGTTTTGTGAGGCTAGCAGCTAGAGTCCCTCTCTTTGGTTTTTGCTTGTTGGACCTAGAGACTCTCTTTAGGTTCTTCATTTCTTCTTTGAATCCTTTCTGTCCTTGACATCAAACTGTTACTTTTTGCATAAATAGTTTCTCCATGTTGTCTAGTGGATCTTAAAGGACTTCACTAGTCATCATGTCTGTAGTATAACTATTTCGTCTTTATAAACAATTTTACGTACTTGTGTAATATAACTATTACTTCTTCATAAACCATTTTATGTACTTGTCAGCCATCTCTCCTTATTTTCTTGTATGTAAGCATGAGGTCATCTGGTTAACTTCTTACTTTTCAAAAACCTTTCTGGCTTACTGCAAGTACATCAACTTTATATGTTCTGCATGATGAACACTCTAGAGAATATGTGAAAAAGAGACAGTGAGTGCATATCCGAAAGACTTTAACATTCTTCAAAGTTTTAAATATCAGACTTCTATCCAAGTTGTTAAATTTGCGGAACAAATTAGTTGAAAAATCTCAAACTCCTTTAATATGTATATGTGTAGGATGTATAGACATCCTACACATATCAAAGTGGTTAGCTTGGGGGTTATCTTGAATTCTACTTTGCAATCATGTGAACCTTGATTTGTCACAATCCATTGTTTTCACTCCAACTTTCCATTTCTTGTCTTTTCATTACAGTCTGCAGAATGTGTTATTACAGTCAGAGGAGGAAATGCTGGTGAAGCGTTCTCCAGAGATTGCTGGTGAGGGGGCTGCGTCAAAACCTAAAAAAATGGTGGGGAAGATGAAGGTGCAAGGTAGAATCTTATATCCACATAGAACGTTCTCGCTGGTTACGTAGTCGTGAGTGGAACTTACCAGGCATTTTGTTCATTGGGCAGTTCGTAAGGTGAAAATGGCCCTGGACCCACCTACTGGATGCAGTTTTTCATCCCTTAGAGCACCAAAGTTAAAACTGGAAGCCGTCCGATATCGCTTCTCGAATTTGCAGTCAACAGTCTCTTCTGGATGGCAAGCAGTACGAAGAATCCGTTTTGCACCTCGTTTACCTGCAAATGGTTCTTTTTCACGCCAGAGCTTGGCATATGTGCACGCAAGTACTCAATATATAAAACAAGTCTCTGGACTCCTCAAAGTTGGTGCAGCCACTCTTCGCAGCAGTCCATCATCGTATGAAGTTGTGCAAGGTACGTCTGGAAAATGCTTATGGTCACGTTTATACATGGGCTCTTGTTGCCCTTCTATCTTTTGCTACCTTCAAATTGATGATGTTTAGTATATGATACTGCAAAACACGAGTCTTTTAATCCTGGTTGGGCCATTTGTTGTTTAAGATTGTTGATTTGTCAAAATCACTGATTGATACCTTACCATGTATGCATGTTATTATCTAACCCTGACTCGAATCACACTATTTGTATTGTAAGCAGAAAGATACTCTTGTTTGCTGAGACTTAAAAGTTCAACTGAAGAGGATGCCATCCGGATGCAACCTGGGTCTGGTGAAAGCCATGTGTTGTACGTACATTTTACACCTCCTTTTTATCTACTCTCTCTGTCCATAAGAATGAGGTGCCTTTGATTGACAAATCTTACTATAGCTATTTAACTACATAATATTGGCACGAGAAAGCTTACTTCTCCTTGTTTAATGTGTAAAGTGATACGTCTTTAGCTTATAATTGACCCTTGGAGAAAAAGACATCTCCGACCCTCCAAATTGTCCTAGATTTTTTCTAAAATTCAAATTCGTCACATTGTTGAGGAAGATACTGATGACTTTACAGCTTTCCAGATAGCTTAGGAGATGATCTTATTGTCGAAGTCCAAGACTCCAAGGGAAAACATTATGGTCGTGTCCTTGCCCAAGTGGCCACTATTGCTGAAGATCCAGTGAAGTCCTTTAAATCCCTGCCTTCTTTTTAGAACTTCGTTGATGCTAAAATTCATATCAGTGGAATGCTTATAGACATTCACTACAGGGTGACAAACTTCGCTGGTGGTCTATTTATCTAGAGCCGGAGCATGAGCTTGTTGGAAAAGTGCAACTGTACATCAACTACACAACAAGTTTAGATGAAAATAGTCATCTTAAGGTGAGCTTTCTGTGGTCTTTAAAGTCGCATTCATCCCTTTCATCCTCTTTTATTTGCGACTGGTTGAGAATTGAAGCACACATGCATCTAAGCATACATAGATCATCGATTATGAAAGAAAGACAGAAGTAAAAAGATGGTTTCAATAACAGTTTCATCTTATTATTTTTGTTATAATCTGTCACAGTACTAATTGAACTTAGATCAACTGCAGTGGAATAGCTGTATATCGTTTAGAGTTGTGGGCTATGAAGCACCGGTGCGGCACTTAGGGTGAAGCACCGGCACCGGATAAGCGTCGGGTGTGGGTGCGGCACCGGTGCGTGTCGGTTGCGTGTCCACCATTTTTTTATATTTTTTTAATTTCTTAAATCCTGGGTGCGGATCGGGTGCGTATCAGCTCAGATCTGTCACCACTAGCGACTGGGAACTCTGGCGACCACCGGAAATCTGAGAGGAGACACTGGAGAGAAGAAGTAGAAGAAGGAGAAAAAAAAGAAGGAAGAAGAAGGAGAAGTAGAAGGAGAAGGAGACTTACCGGCGACCCACTGCGGTGTTCCCGTGCACCGAGTCCCGGCGACCATCGAGCGCTGTGCGCCGTCTTCCAGAGAGTCGATGTTAACTCTTTGTTCTGTGTCGATGTGTTGACTCTTTCTTCTTCTGACTTTTGACTTGTTTACATTAAATTTGTTATATTAGTTAAGGACCCCCAATGTTAAGTTATTATATAAATCAACCCCAGTAATTTAAAGAAATAGAAGTGCTACCACATAAAAACTTTATTATGTTCAGTTCTACAATTTTAATATTTATAAAATAACCCATTAAACTTAACAAATTCTTACTAATTTGGTTGAAAGCTTTTCAATTTACAAAAGAACCCATTAAACTTAACAACACACTACTTTGGTTGGAATATTAATATCTTTTCACATATATCAAACACATATTATGATTATTAAGATTAAAATTGTTTAAAAAATAAATACTAAGTATACATAATTAAAATTATATTTATAAAATATGCCGTATCCCCACTGCACCCGTATCTTAAAATTTTTAAAAATGCCGTATCCGCGTATCCGCACCCGTGTCGTATCCGCACCCGTGTCCGTGCTTCTTAGGTTGTGGGTAAGTTAAAATTTTCATGTTAGACTAAAGAGTCCAATATGTTTGCTACCATCAATGATACTGTAGTTTTGTATATGTAAGAGTCTGTCCTGTTCTGAGATTCTGTTTAAATTTATCTTCTTGCTTGAAGCTGGAAATATTGCTTGCAGTTGGAATTACGGAATCCTTATGATTCATGAACCTATCTTCTCTTCTTTCTGTTCTCAGTGCGGATCTGTTGCAGAAACCGTTGCCTATGACCTAGTATTAGAAGTTGCTATGAAAGTTCAGCATTTTCAACAGAGGAACTTGTCGCTGCATGGCCCATGGAAGTGGTTACTCACTGAATTTGCATCCTATTTTGGAGTTTCTGACACATATACCAAGTTAAGGTACTTGAATTCCGTTAAAGTTGTTTTTTTTCAGCAGAAAAGTTTACATACCAAAGAACTACTCCCTGTTCTATAATTGATTTCCTTTGGTAATGATACCTCTTTGATGCATGTTTGCAGATATCTTTCTTACGTCATGGATGTTGCGACTCCAACAGCTGACTGCCTCACCCTAGTAAATGATCTGTTGTTTCCGGTAGTGAGTAAGGGAACGTTGAGTCATCAAGAGGTAAAACTCAAAGTGTGCTGTTTGAAGTTATACTTGTCATTGCTGTTTCTGTCGTCCTTGTGGCTTTTCTCTTTCTTATTGCTTTCTTTGAACTACAAGTTTATAACGGTATGTTTTAGTGTAAAACAAGCTGCCTCCTCTTTTTTGACATGATGCATGTTGTTGGCTGCTTCAACAGAACCGGATCTTAGGAGAAATTGAGGATCAAATTGAACAGATATTTGCTCTTGTTTTTGAAAACTACAAGTCATTGCATGAGTCATCCCCAACCGGCATTATGGATGTTTTCAGGCCTGCTACTGGGCTTGCAGCGCCTGTATTGGATCCTGCTGTAAAGCTTTATACGCTTCTTCATGATATATTATCTCCAGAGGCACAGAATAAGCTATACAGCTACTTTCAGGTTCAGAAACTGATATGATACAATGATTGCTATTTCAAGTTACTATATCTGTATGTTTTCCTAAGTCGTTCTTCTTCCCAGGCTGCTGCCAAAAAGAGATCAAGAAGGCACTTGAGTGAGACAGACGAATACGTTAGTGGCAACAATGAAGGCATTTTATTGGATGCTTTTACTGTTTCTACTGCATATCAGAAGATGAAATGTCTATGCTTGAACGTAAGAAATGAAATTTTCACTGATATGGAGATCCACAGTCAAGATATACTTCCTAGGTAAACTTCTTTGTTTCACTGCATTAGCATACTATAGATCATATGCTTGTTGTAGAGATGTCAAATGGGCCGGGCGGCCAGCGGCCCGGCCCGTTCATGAACAGGGCTGGCCCGGAGGAATTGGGCTTAGGGCCTGGGCTTGGACCAGGCCGAAAAATTCTGGGGAAAAGCCCGGGCCCGGCCCGGTTCCGGCCTCACCTGTTTGAATTTTTTTGTTTTTCCCCCCTTTCTCTCCCCCTTTTCCTCCAACGGATATATTCCCCCAAAATTTCACTTTTACCCCCCCAACAGTAATATAACGGCTAGTTATGTGTTCAGATTTTATTAATAAAGATCACCAAGAAGAGTAAGAAAAGATTTAACATATAGCAAAAATTAAAATGAGAGACAAATAAATATATCTATACATACATACATATATATGAATATTACATATAATGAAATAAAATGATAAAAATTAGATTTGTCAAAATTTGAAAATTGGACATGCCTAAAGATGAAATTTAAAATTGAATAACAAGAAAATTAAAAAAAAAATTAAAATAAAAAGGGCCCGGGCCGGCCCAAGCCCGGCCCTAGAAATTGGGCCTAGGGCCTGGGCCTGGACCGGGCCTAGGATTTCTCCTCAGCCGGCCTGGCCCGGATGGCTGCGGCCCCGGCCCGGCCCCGGCCCGATTTCGCTTAAAGCCTGCTGGACCCGGGCCGGGCGGCCCAAGCCCGGCCCGTTTGACATCTCTAGCTTGTTGGATGGAGCTATGCTAAGAATATTCATCATCTGCAAGCTTATAAATTATTATCTACTAAGTAATTCTGTTATAGTGAACAAAAATGAAAAGTTGCTGGACTTGCAAGCTATTTGCTAGAGTCGATGTAATTGTCGCCAAGCTGACTTAGGATAAATGATATTTTCACATAAAGTGTCAAAGTCATATGAGATAGTGACTTTGCACGGATCGAGATTGGGATCAGGAGCTGGAGCTGTAGCAGGTACTAGAGTCGATGTAGTTATCATCATGCTGATGAAGGAGAACTGATAGTTTCACATAAAGGCTAATGTCACATGACATATTGGCTTAGTTGAACGGAGCAGGGTCGAGAGCTGGAGCAGTAGCGGGGATTGTAGGTGCCTAGAAGAATCTGAGTTGGGATTGGCTTGAATAAGTAATGAAAAAAATATAGTCGTAATACGTAAAAAAGAAAATTTGAATATTCTGATTTAATATGCGCCCTTTTTTGTTGGGTGAAGCTCTGTATTTTTTACTGCCGGTAGCCAGCTGTTATCCAGAAAGCTAGGCTTGTTCGGATGGAGGATTTTGACTCAGGATTTTTTGAATGAAGCCCCCAAATACTTATGTGCGGATAAATGCTGCCCTATGTGTTCAACAAGCTCTTAATGCACACATGCACGTGATATATAATGACAAGAGAGCAAGTGAAAGTTGGAAGTTTGTTATAACGTGACGCTTGAAAAAACTGGAGGCTTAAACTAGTGAACCACACGTGAGAAAACTAGTCATTCTTCTTTGTGTGACTCCACCAGTTTCTACCAACAAATAGGAGAGCAATTACCCGCTGAGCCAGAGGGTTGTTGGTTTAAGAATCTGACCCAGGCAGGGTCGAGTCCCAATCTATCTTTGGATTGCGCTCCCATGAAGCTCCCAGTTTAGGAGTGCAGTTTATGAATCTAAACAGGGAATTGTCACCATATGATGAGAATCCTGCAATGGACATACATGTCGGTCTGTCTATACATATGCACAGACAGATTCATTGGATAACATTTTGTGAAGGATGACCATCAAGGTTTAAGTTTGAAGGATTGTGTTTGCACTTGGTTTTGACTTTTATAAGGAAAAATGTGATGTGTTGGTGACGACTTTATGTGCTTTTGGAGATCACAGCACAAGCGTGCTCCCATAGTGTGATTGCTAAGTGGTTGAACATGGATATATAACACTCAGGTTTTTATTTCTCTAGGAATATTAGTGAAAACTTCTGCCAACTCACTTGCTGAAGTATAAAAGTGCATTACTTTTGTCATAACACTCCCAAGTCCGTTAAATTTGTACATCTCTTGATCTCTGCATTTGGGAAGCATACATGTGTATGTTCACCAAACACAAACCTAATGCGAGCCATGATGGAAGAACAGGGCCATGAACAAACTGCTGCGACTAGCCTGGGCATAGCAAGCTCATAAGGAATATCTAGTAAAAGCTTGGAAAAAGTAGCTTATAATATGACATTGCACATATATAAAAGTTGGATACCCATATTATGTTGTATTTTAGAATTCTTTATATGAGATGGGTTGCTACCATAAATCTCCTAGATAATATTAACAGAGACCTTGAAATTGGTCCCCGATCCTGGTCAAGTTTTTGGGCTTGGGAGAGCAATTAAACGAAATTGTTAACTAATTGGAAAATTAACAAACTCTTGTTCACCGTTCACTAAGATTAGTTAGAAAAGGCACATGACCTTTATTACTAAGATACTAAATCTGATGTCATACTTCCTTGCTCTCTCTGTTTTATGACTTTCCAGAAATTTGAAGTCTTAAATGTATAACTAACAGTAATCATGTTGTTTCAACTAAAGTTTAATGCATCTCTCTCTCTTGGTTTCTTGTAACATTTTTGATGAAAAAATAGCTTTGAAGAGCATTCTAGACTACACATCTTGAGCCTTTACATGTTGTTCTCTGAGTAGCTTTTTGGCTCCCTTAGTTATTTGCTGTCAAATGTTCAAAATTCTAACCATTGTTGGATTTTCTCTTTTGCAGTTTTATTGATCTGCCAAATCTTTCCTCATCAATATACAGTGCAGAACTTTGCAGTAGATTGCGTGCTTTCCTCATTGCATGCCCTCCAGCAGGCCCTTTACCTTTTGTGACAGAACTTGTCATTGCAACTGCAGATTTACAAAGGGATCTTGCCAGCTGGAATATTAAGTAATTTACTTTTTGTGGTTTTTTTTATTATCATCATGTATTCATTTGCTTGATTTGACTCAGTTAATGTTATTTCAGTCCTGTCAAAGGTGGAGTTGATGCAAAAGAGTTGTTCCATTTGTACATAATCCTTTGGATTCAAGATAAGCGTCTTTCATTGCTCGAGTCCTGCAAGCTAGACAAGGTAAATATATGTCAGGGCAGTACCTCGGTGTTTATGTCTTAAGCTCATAAGATATGTGCTTTGTATGTTATCCAGTACAAGCTATCGTTCCATGCCCTTTGGAATTATTCAGATGCAAAAACAGCAAGGATTGCAATAATAGAAGCTAGTGAAAAATGTACATATCAGAAAATGATTCCTGTCCTAATTTATGTTCTGTCCCCTCATTGCTTTAAAGAATCTAATCAATCATTTACAGGTGAAATGGTCCGGGGTGAGGACGCAACACTCCACAACACCGTTTATTGATGAGATGTATGACCGTCTGAAAGAAACATTGAATGATTATGAGGTTATCATTTGTCGCTGGCCAGAATATACCTTTGCTTTGGAGAATGTATGTTATGGGTTCTTCATCCCTTAATCTTAGTTTGCATCTTAAATAACTTTTTACTTACTTGGGTAGTCAAGTTGTTTGTGAAATAGTAATAAACTATTGAGGGCGACGGTGGGATTTTGGACTTTTTAACATCCACTAAATTCATGTAAGAATCTTACATGCTCTACAACTGACTGGTGAACCTTGAACATCATATGAATTGAGGTTGAGGTCCAGTATAAGTTAGTTGATCAAACAATGGAGCGAGGTTTACCCTTATCTTTAATGAGAGACACCAAGCTGCCTTCTAGATCAGATGCATGGCATTTCGTTGGTAACTTAAGATTAACTGTAAAAGGGAAAAAAACAATGAGTGGGAGTAGGCTCTTTGATGCCTACACCGGTTCTGGTCTCTTTTTAAGTATTTGCTTTTCTAACTTAAACTTTTGTGGCTATTATGATCATCTTTAAAAAGGCCATCGCTGACATTGAGAAGGCCATTGTGGAAGCCTTGGAGAAACAATATGCCGATGTCTTATCACCACTAAAAGAAAATTTGGCACCTAAAAAATTTGGCTTCAAGTATGTCCAGAAGCTTGCCAAACGATCTACATGCCCTTATGTGGTGCCTGATGAGGTTAGTATACTGCCATATTGGAGTTTACTTTATGTGTGTCCTTGGCTCTGAACTTTATCTTTGACTTTTCCAGCTTGGCATCCTGTTGAACTCCATGAAAAGAATGCTTGATATCCTGCGGCCAAAGTTAGAACATCAATTGAAGTCATGGGGTTCATGCATCCCTGATGGGGGTAACACAGCCCCAGGAGAGCGTCTAAGTGAAGTGACTGTGATGCTTAGATCCAAATTTAGGAATTACCTGCAAGCTGTTGTTGAAAAGCTTGTGGAAAATGTAAGTAGTATCTGAAATCAGCTTCCTCATTTTTATCAAATTATTACTCTGCTTGACTGATTATGGTTGCATTTGTGAGCTAAGATAAAAGTTTCTTGTGGAAAATTTAAGTAATTTCTAAAATTCGCGTATTCGTTTCTAAATTTTGTAATCGGCTTGACTGGTTGTGATTGCATTTTTGAACTAAGATAAAATAGTAAGTAAATTTTAGTTAATCATCATATGGAAAGAAGGGCTCGGCATATTCAGAAATGGGTGAGATATTTTGTATTCGTGACTTTATGTTATGTGCAAGAATATTTATAATGCTGATCTTTGATAATAAATGCCGACACTAGTGCACGATCCTCGAAAAAAGTACTGGTGCTTTTTTGCTTTAATAAGAAGCATATTTAGATGCAAAAGACATCAGTTGAGACTTAGTTATGCTGTATGCACATTGAAGCTATATAATTCCACAAATGGAGCATGTTGTCACTGTCTTGTCTTGGGATTGGAACAATGAAGTGAATCTGGTGCCCACTTGATCTTTTAGGCGTGGTCTCTTCAAATTCGATATTGGTCTTGATAAAGGTAGGTGGCAGGACTTCAGTCCTGGAGTGTGCAGCACACGTGGTCTTGATACTGTTCCCGTTTTGGTCCTGATATGGCATTTAATGCACCAAAATGATGCTGGTTACATGATGCGGAATGTCGCTTATGTAGAGAGTGAAGGAATTTTCCAAAGGAGAATTTTCCAGAAACATAGTTGTAATTTAGGCCTTCGTGAGCCAAGAGGATAGAGGAAACGGTGCCTATGAAGAGCGAGATAGCATAGCGCCAATAACTATACGGAGAGCTGGGTTCTTGTGTTTTCCATTGGAGTTTGAGAGGTTGTAGAAGGGGATTCTTATCATTTGGAGCATAAAGCTTGCTCTTTGGTTGGCGTAGGCAGCAGCTTTTTTTAGCCAAATCACGTTATGGCCTTATGGCTGAATTTTTCCTTTGTTTATCTTGAGAATTTATTTATGTGCCGTTACCTTATTCATTTCTGGTACTGTGATGGTGTGCCACCTCATATCTTGTCTACTATCATGCTCCTATTTGTTGATCTTAACTCTAGTGTTTTCCCGTCTTCAAAGGGTTAACCTAGAAATCAATCGACAGTTTCTGGATAATTAGAACAAGGCTTATCCTTTTCCGTCTTTCCTTGATTTGTTTATTTTGATCTGTTCCAGACAAGATTACAGAGTAGTACGAAGCTCAAAAAGATTCTTCAGGATTCGAAGGAAAGTGCAATGGAGTCGGACATAAGAAGCAGAATGCAATTGTTGTTGGAGCAGCTTACTAGTTCAATAAACCACCTCCACACGATATTTGAAACTCATGTTTTTGTGGCAACCTGTCGTGGCTACTGGGATCGTATGGGACAGGTTAGATTAGCTGCATCCTGATGTCATTTAAAACCTGCTTTATTATTTTCCACCGATCATCGTTTTATTCTGCTGCAGGATGTTCTTAGTTTCTTAGAAAACAGGAAAGAGAATCGGTCGTGGTACAAAGGTGCACGAATTGCCGTATCTGTAAGTAGCGACGTTTTATCCCCCAAGTGTCGGTACCTAAATTCCTTTTCAATTAGCTACAGATAACAAGAGTGGCATGCATATGTTCATCATGTCCTACTATCCTGTTTACTTGTTAGTCCGCTTAGTTAAATTACAACATGAAGTTGAAGGTGTGTATGTTCGGATAATTACTTGTTCCTTCCATTTTCTCTATTTTAAAACAGCTCTCTTCCTTTTGTTGCCATGTGCAGATTCTGGATGATACCTTTGCCTCGCAGATGCAGCAGCTACTCGGGAATGCACTTAAAGAGAAAGACTCAGAGCCGCCACGATCCATTATTGAAGTACGTTCCGTGCTTTGTAAGGATGCTCCAAGTCAGAAAGGCAATACATACTATTATTAGACCTAGTTTTGTACGTAGATACACAATAGGAGAGCATAGGATATAGCAAAATGGGAAGAGGGAACATTGTCTGATGATCTTTTCGGCCTGCTGAACGTGGTCAGTTTGGGAAGTATGCCAAGACCCGCCAATTTTGTCAGGCATCGAGGGAGTAGGCAACTCAGTTGCTGCTGACCCAGCCATCCCTAACATTGACAAGTTCTTTTGTGTAATTACATCTTGGCAATATTCTGGCTGCATGCTATTTAATACATCAAAACAGCCTTCGGGTTCTGACCGATGTTCAACTGACCATGCCGCCTAACTTCTGGACACTTGAATGCGCGTGTGCTTGCTGAAAACCTTTTGGGGCGTCGCAGATGGTCTCACGGCTCTTACCATGTTGAACCCATGTGGATGCTCCATCAAGAGCTTGAAAAAGGTGAAAGCTTCTCACTTTGCAAACTGACATGGGAGTTCTTGTAATTTGTCAAGTGACCTTAGAAGTAGGTTAATCCGAGGAAGGACAACGGTTCATGCTTGCAATAGCCGTAAAAGAACTCTACCAGCCAATAAACCTGATACAGAAAAAATGATATGGTTCAAAGCTACTGTTACGGCCATTCAACACTGTTTAATATATTAGACAATTAATCCTGTCTCTTCCTTAGTCTTTCCTTTTATTACCGTTCACACTCCTTACAACGATCGTAAATGGTCTGCATTAGTTGCCGAGACAATACAATATATACTCAATACTTTAATAGTACAAATTAGAGTTAAGCAGATTATCGTCAGAAAAGACCGATATATTACAATCACATGAGATTTGGTGGGTGCGGGATCCAACCACTAATGTCGTGACAATAAACAAGGCCAATCTCTCTTCTCTCTGGGATCTGTGCTTTGGATCCGTTAAATATCTTGCTACCTAACCAATAACGATCGCTGGGTATATCTGTTTGGTTGCCCTTGTCTCTGTGCTTACGAGATCAGGGCTGTTAATCTCGAGTTACGCTCTTTAAGTATGTATTTCTTATCTTTTCAAGAAAAAGAAAAAAAAAAACCAATACCGATCGCTTGAAGATGACATCGAGGACTACACTAGACGATATTACCTGACAAGATTACTTCATATAAAGGTACCACACAAGGAGCCCTTAACCAGTTACATAAAAATTATTGCATTTAAAGCCAAATACGCGGGTTCAGGCAATCATAATGGGCAATGTCCGATAAAGGGTTTCAGCAAGGCAACAAGCATGAGAATGGCACGCAGGAAGGCATTGATTGATGAAATATATACAGGATTAAATAACATGGCACAATCAAATGACAAATCACACTGAAAGAATGGCACTTATATTACAAGGGTTCTGAGGAAACAAAGCTGGCTTCGGTGGAGCACATTCATGCATGCAACAGCGACTTCCAACTCCCAAGCATCGGAGCTTTCCTCCAAGCAGCACGGGTAAATCAGAAAAGCTTCGCTATCACATGACAAGAGGTCCAGAAGGCTGCTGAGGCAGCCCTGAGAAGCGCTGGGTTTTGGTATATCCTATTTAATGCAACCAAAAACTCTGTGAGATCAGTCATGTCCAAACTGCAATTTTTTAATTAAAAAAACACAAGAATCTAGAGAAATCTATAGACACCCATAATTTGACAGATTGACTTGCTGTCTGTTATTTTCGAGATACGCTATAACCTCAACAATTTGTTTAACCTCTATCTATCTCATCAAAAGGGAATGAAGTAGTGCTTAAGTTCTTTCCTTTTGCTTGTTCCTTCAATCACATTAGGCAACTAAGGATGCCTAGGAGCGGTATCTTGCTTTGCTATATGCTTTATTCAGTCGTTCCTACACAGATTCTACACCTCACGTATAATACTGTCAAAGTGGTGCATATGAATCAAATCACGTGACAAGTTTATGCAGGAGAAAGATAATAAACAAAAAAATCAAGCCAATGAACATTAACCTACCCAATAGCTGTTGCTCCCCATGATGCAACATTATAAATAACTTTGCTTCCATCCCACGCCTTCCGAAGCTTACCCTTTTTCTTCTTGAGAGAGAATGTCTTGCTAAGGGCTAAAACAAGTT
Organism: Escallonia herrerae; assembly: GCA_033070095.1. Lineage (NCBI taxonomy): Eukaryota > Viridiplantae > Streptophyta > Magnoliopsida > Escalloniales > Escalloniaceae > Escallonia > Escallonia herrerae. The sequence continues at coordinate 712,308 of JAVXUP010000099.1, read as the reverse complement.
TCAACATGTCAGACCTCTGTGTCCCACGACCACTGTCAACACTACTAAATAAACGACACCAAATGACAATGGAAGGGAGAAAACTGTTTTTCTCTAAAGCCAGTTTGACTTTTTATTTACCCCGTGCCATTTGGAAGAAATCATTGGGTAATTATGTCAAAAGAAAGCAATCAAACTCACCGTCTTGGAGTTGATTCGGGGTCAAGTCCTGCAAAGCACAATATAACCAAATAAATCTCAAACTTATTTTCTACTATATTAAAGGAGAAAGATGTAAAATCCCAAAAAGAGGATATGTTTTAACAATAGGATTACAGTAATCACTCTTCTCTTTAAGTAGTTTAGGTAATCCAATACCAACAATATACCCCCTCCTCAAAGGGAATCAGATAGCATTCTAGCATTGTCAGCATAAACAACTAAACTAGCGCAACCAATATAAACCATAAAACACAGGTTCAGCATTATGTAATACATGATTTCAACCTTGTCTTTCCTACACGACTCTGAAAGGAGAAATTAGCCTATGGTTCACTTATTTGCAGGATAAAAATTTGAGTTGGTGACTACAACTGAATAGCTGAGAGAAACTATGTAGATGCTGAAGATAAGTATTAAGATGTATCTCTTCATCCCATTCAATGAGTGCACACAGGTGGCCGTCCCAACTACGAATCGGGGAGGGAGGTAGGCTATGTGCAACTACCTGCAAACTGAGTTTCTGCGTAGCCATTCTCACTTTTCCGCACAAGGAGAAAAAGGATGGTAGATATATCCCTATGGCCACCACCCTCCAACTTCCAGAAAGCCCCAAGAAGGGGAGCATTAAATGAGACAGTAGCATGTATTGCTTCTATTGGTATTTCTCCCATCTCCCCAAGTGTACAATCCTTATTTGTGTCACACGTGGATCACAGCCACATCCTCAGCTCATCTTAAAGTCCCAATGACACATATGACTTAACTAATACGAGGATTAATACAAAGTCCAGACAACTTTTTAATTCCAATTCCACCCTCATGACTAGCTATTTGTCTCAGTACAAGTAAGGATAAATTTGGAATATCATTGCCTTATACCATGTATTTCTATGAAACAATGGTGGGAGATACCAAATTAAAGCATTTTTATAGGAAAAGGAAGGAATGCGATGGATGCCTTACAAAAAGTGGCCAAGACACATGGGAGGGCACCAAATTCCATGTTTCTTAGCTACTCAAATGATGCTCTCATAGCTGATGATACAAAAAAATGTGTCAACGATGAATCAAGGAAGAAGATCGGCCAAGTATGCAAGAACAGCTTCTACCTTTCCTTTTACCCAAATACACCTAATTAAACATTGCCCTAAACTTTATTGAGCATAGCTGTCATTCAACACCAATTAAAGAACATACAGAGTCCAAGCCAACAAAAAGAACTATGGAGAAACTACAGACTAGCTAAGGTAGAACCTCCACAAACAAGAAGAAACAAAAACCTACAAGTGCTGAGAGAGCGATGAAATATATATGGCAAGCTGAGAAAAGGACAACAAGATCTCGGACTACTTGCAGAAGCAATTAAATCATATCCAAAATATTTAACAAAGGCGTGAAAAGAAAAAGTAAGACAGCTGAGAATGGCCTTTCTTCCCCTGATGCCAACAGGAAAGATAATCGATACGTCGTCAAGTGTAGCAAGTTGCTAGCTAGATCATAATACCTATCAGAAGTTACTAAAAATTAGTTGATTTAGTTAGTATATCCGCCATCAATACCATGGCATAGTAGATAGTGGATAACTGTAAACTAACAGCTGATAACATACCTTAGTCTGTTTAAGCGACAGCAGATATGCAGCCATAAAGCACGCAATACCCTCCACTATATCTTCTTGCCTAACAAGAACATAGTCCTCTTCTTCTACCTTCACATTGTCACCTTCCCATAGATCGTTTTCACTCACCAAGTCCCACGAACTACCTTCTTCTGCTATTCATACAGATACGGGGACAATGTTAGCTATCATCACTAAAACCAACTCATTTGAGATAAAAGGGGCTTTCAAAGCGCAATCAAAAAGAAAAAGGATTTAAAGCCATAGAAGTCCCTGTTCACATATTAAACTATATCACCAAAATGTAAGACATGTCGACCGTCTTTGATAGCGTACCAGCCATATTCTGCGGTACTGACACCTGAGCACACTCTAGCTTTTCGAGGAAATCAGGGCACTCAACTCTTGATTTGAGGAGACTGCACAACTGCAAAACAAAGTTGATACATCTGCAATGAAAACCTATTACAAGAAGCAACTTGCATCACTACTTGGAGCCGTTTTTGTTGTATATGGCACCGATTCAAAAAGAACAATATGCAAAAGTTGTTTAGGCTCGAAGGCATCTGTCTGCTCCATTTAAACCAAAAACTAAGTGCTTCTCTAATGTGAAACAGATGTATCTCTGCAGATCTGACCACTAGGGAAGTAGGTGGCATAATACTTTCGCAAGTTCACTGACACGTATTTGCAGAACTCATACAACAAAGTGACAAACTAGGGGAAAATCCAAGGGCTAGCAAGCATGAAAATCTGACACAAGCAAGGAAAAATGCAGATCTACTGATCTTATCTCACGTAACATGAAAGGTCTCTAATCATTCTTCCTAGAATCTCAGTTTTCTATTTTTGTTTCCAATACCAAGAAAGTGGAAATAAAAAACTAGCACCTGATCGCCAGTACTAAAGGCAAAAATGAACCTCGAAATATACGTCCAAATACGTATCCTGAGGATAAAGAGAATAAAGCTAACTGCCACAGTCAATTTTTTTCTTGGGAACGGCGAGAGAGGGAGGATTAGTAAAAGACGATTAGCACGAGGCGAAAAGGAGGACAAACAACTAAGGAGAAAGCGACACAGGGAACAAAGCTGAATTTCATGCCTCTGGTTGCACGATTATTCACTACCGTACCAATGTCGTGCATCATCTCTGAGTAATACATCCATCCATATTAGACTTGCAGTGTTAAGATTTCCCTAACACTACGGTCAAGTCGTCACCAATCATCAGACCGCTGTTCAATCATCTTAGACGCTTTTTCTCTTAATTTATTTTCTCAATCATCTTTATTTTCTCAAGCACCTCCATCTTATCAATCCTCTTCCAGTCTGCTAAATTCATGAACACGTTCTATTGCGGCAATGAGAGCTGATACCATAATAGTTGTACATCATATCATTTAGCTTTACAAATGAGCACTTAACCCAATTCCTATGACCAATGCATATTTTTCCCTATGGGATTAAAGCACTCATAGCATAATCTCCATATAGTACCATCTCAACAAAGAGATCTCCTTGCCTTTACCATCCTGAACAATATGTCTCCTTGCCTCGTCTTCTCCCTGCAAAACAAAAATCCTAATGTAATGTGGTTCACTCTCCTGACCAAATGAGTAACCTTCATTGCAAAGGAACAATCAACAGCTCTTTTTCTTCTAATAAGCACATAGAGATAATATACCCACGACAGCAGCACGCACTTAATGTTGATCCTCCCGCCCCAACCCCCAAAAAGAGCTAGTGATAACACACATTCTATAATTCTTTGATTTGGAAAGAGGAGATCATTGGCCGCCAAGTACGTGCTGAAAAGTGAGATCACCACCGGCAACAGGGAAAGATCACTGAAAAATAGGAAGAGGAAGAATCAAAGCTCACCAACATACCCCATCCCTATAGAGACTTGAACGCCGCCTTGCCCATTTGGCAAAGTATACAATAGCACTTGAGCTCGCACAACAGCCCTCAACTGGAGTATTGTGTTCTACTGAATTTCATTTTTAAAGCGATACATAAATTATTAAATTCTTTTACAAAGATAGGGTTAGTCCCATGAGGGTCACTCTTCAATGCGAGAAATAGATTATTGATCTCTCTAAATTTCACTTTTGAGAAGGAAATAGATGGACCCTTAAACCCCTGAAATCCTGAGTTCGACTATCATAAGATCGGACGTCTTCCATGGCCCGCCATCAGCTGTCAACAGATGCTGTCGCACACATAAGGCAGCGATATGCCACTTGCTATGGCCCCTTGACGATCACTTACAAGATGCAGGCGCAGTGACCACGTTGTACCACGGGGGATTAGTCTGCCATATAGTAGCGACACCTCCTTTTGCAGTACCGGGAAAAAAAGAATACTCTTAAAAAACATGTTCATTTCTCCCTAAATACTGCTCCACGTGACAATTTTATTCTCCCAACCTACAGATCCCTAAAATTTATCAAAAAAGATATGAACTTTATTCCGCTAACGTACTGTATTTATTGAAGGAAAGTCAATCCAATTACAAGCATCTAGCATCAATTCAGTCTAATCACACAACAGCAAGTTGAAAAACGTTCGAAATCAAAATTTTAAAGCTTTACCTCGTCAGTCTCCCTGTCGCGGCACCACGCAGGCGCCGACGAGCCTCCTGCGCCCTCCTCCGCACAACCGCCGTCATCGTCGGTGTCATCCTCCTCGTCGTCGCCGACGCAGCCGGTGGTGCTGAGCATCTCGAGGGCCCTCTGGCATTGCTCCAGCACGGCCTCCAGGGTCTTCCTCTTGACCCGGACACGATCCATGTCCGACCCGACCCGTCCGACTTGGCCGCCGAGGCTCGCGCCCGATGGTACCCCCTGCACGACCTCCATGCCCTAATAATTCACACACAAGGTGACCAGACACATGTATTAGCACAAAACGCACGCACTCACGGTGCAATTCGCACGCAGTGGGCGTTCCTGTGATGGACCAGGAGCTGGGGGAGTTGGCAAGAAGGACAATAATTGATTTGTGTGTCGTGATTTTGGGCTTACTTTTCGTTTGTGTTTGGTCGGCCTGCGTTTCGTTGCATTGCCTGGCTTTCGTTTCGTTTCGTTTCGTCTCGTCTCGTCTTGTCTGGGTTTCGTCAGGTTTTAAGATTGGTTTTAAGCTGACGTGCGTGAAGGCTCTTCCGTTTCTTCTCAAACATTACCTCTCCGAGGTTGAAGTTATTCTAATGACCAGGAAAAAAGAAGTTGAAAAATGGATGCGTTTAGTTATTATCACGTCTGTATCCTTTATCGAACCGTATGTCACGTGTTTATTCATTTAGAGTGTGAGAACGAAAAAAGTATTCAAAATTTAATTTGATGACTTGAATTTCTTTTATTTAAGACGATTGTATGTAGATGTCACTACTGTTATATAATTTTATAGATACATCGAATGTAGACCTTGTAAATGATCATAAAAGTTAGAGAAAATGACGTATGCCATTTTTCTCTTAGAAATGATATTTTTGCTTAAGTTTATAACGTCAATCTTCTGTTGTTAACGTACATTTGGGGATCGCTTGCCTATTGTATTCCATTGTCATCGTATATATAGACGCTAGGGTCACCATTGAGTGCTAGTACTCGCTTAGTCTTAAGATGTTGGGTTGGGTTTGATCAGAGGATCTAAAAGATCAACAAGTCAAAAGTGTAACAACATTAATTTCCTTTCCTTTTACCTATGGACCGGATAAATATGGTTGGCCTATACAGTAAACTGCATTCTTTACCTTTCTTCCCTTTTTATTTGTACCAAGAGAAAAAATACTTCCCCTTTTCGCTGTACCAATCAATATAAAATCTTTTTTTTTTTGGAATAAAAGGTCCTTTATTACTATGAGAACCTCAGTACACAATATCCAGCTCTTGTCTATACAATTAAGCTACAAGAATATCAAAGAATTACATCCTGCCCTTAACTTTGTAGCATTGTAATAGGGATGTTCCAATTAAGGCATAGCTGATTGTTTTGATGATACCGTCTTTCTCCAACTCAAAATTTTATAGAGTATCCACAATTCAATCTCAGCAATTAGTCCATAAATCCTCTTATGTTGGCCTGTAAATGTCCTCTGGTTTCTTTCATTCCAAATCTCTTACACTATCACGGCCATAGCTATTTTGCTCAAAGAAGCCCTGAAACTTTTACCCTTGAATCTAGTGCTAGCATATTGTAAGAATTATGACCAAGTTCTAAATGTATGCCCAGTTCTCAACTTGTTTAGGACTTTAGCTCATATTCCTTGAACTACAGGGCAGGCCATGAATAGATGCTCCAATGTTTCTCGGTTCTGTGAGCATAAACAGCAATTATCCCTTGTTTAGGACTTTAGCTCATATTCCTTGAACTACAGGGCAGGCCATGAATAGATGCTCCAATGTTTCTCGGTTCTGTGAGCATAAACAGCAATTATCCTCAGTCACCATACCCCAGGCCTTGAGCTTGTCTTTAGTTCTCAACTTCTTCTTGCAAAGCATCCAAAGAATGAATGCACATTTAGGAATGTGCCAAGTGAACCAGATAACTTTCCACCATGGGCTTTGGGCTTTGTGGTTCCTGATTTTATTCCAAGCGGAACTTATATTGAATTTTCCATCTGCACTATGTAGCCATATTAGTTGGTCTATTGCATCAGTATTGGGATGGGAATAAGCAGATAACTGACAGTGCAATTCTCTAAGTTGCTGTAATCTTCTTGGGATAACTGACAGTGCAATTCTCTAAGCAATAGAAAATCTATCATCCTTTCCACTTTTTCCTTCATCCTTCAACTTTTCTTGCATGCCAATCGAGCTCTAAAATCCAAAAAAACGAACATCCAATCATATACATACAAAAATAAAATAAGTAAAAGAAGGTCAAGAAAATATATATATATATATATATATATATATTTGTATTTTACATTCGAATATCGCCTAATACTAATAGGTTCTCGAATGCACTTTTGCTAAATTCCTCAAAATGAACGTGAGCAAATTTGTATCCAAACTCCAGCTGGGGACGACAATTTGATATGTACCGGTGAATCTCCTGCCTGATCTGATCCGACCCGTTAGGAGCAAGTTATTTTGATTTTGACTGGGGTTATAGGCCGGTTGTGGTATTTAAATTTTTAACCTAGTACAGGTACGGACGTGCGTCGGGTTTGGTATTCTGTCTAATCCGCTCCGATATATGTCTCGCCCTGTGACTCATACCCATCACGTTTTAATGTAATCCTAACCCTAACCTATTATTCAATCATAGTCGGCCATTTGGTGATTTAACGTAATCAGTTTCTCTTCTTCTCCATCTTTTCTTAATCTCTCTTCCGCCAAGCCACTTAGCACCTCACCCTTTCGCCTCTTCTCTCCCCCACACCGTCACCCTCCCCTTTCCGGCCACGGGCCATCTCTACCTAACTGTCCACTAAACACTGTCACCACCACGTAACAGTCCACCACCACCTGACGTCCACCAATCACCAGTCACCGGCACCACCACCACCACCAACACACCAGTTCATCCTCCAAGTGCAGATCTATAATGGAATGTGTTGTAAGCATCCTTATAACTAAAGGGCTACTTGTATCTTGATGTATGTTATAATTCCATGATGAGAATGGGGGGTGGGGAGAGGGGGGTGTGAGCGTGCATTTCTGGGCGTAGAACTGCAGACGAGGTGGTCATTAGGTCCGATATTGAAGAGATGCCCCCTTTCGTTTATCTACGATTGAACCAAATGTAACCGATTCACAGATTGCATATTAGCCTCACAAAATTGGCCCTCAAAGGAAAGATGACTCTTGAAGTTCAACAGCATGCTCGATTGGCGATAGAATTAAGACGTTTCCCCTCATCAAGAAAACAGGTCAGCGACTAATCGTGTTGTCAACAGATGAATGACTAGCTTTGGAAGGCCTTTCGTAGCTTAAAACCAGTCGGGAAGGATGGGGCCGGGATGGGTTTTCTTTAGGGAAAAGTAGGGAATGACCCCCTCTACTTTACACGTTGTGCGGTTTGCCCCCCTCCACTTCAAACTTAAGCACTAACCCCCCCCCCCCCCCCACAGTTTAAGAAAATGGGCTCAGTTAACGGAAGTCATCCAATTTAGCTGCGTTTTTTGGAGGGAAAGAATTGGCGCCCAGAATGTGTTTTTTTAAGACGAAAATGCCCTTATACTCTCTTTATAACACCAAACTTCATCCTTTACCCTCATTTCTTCCCTTACCAAACCTTCTAGCAGTCTCCTTTCTTCCTCTACCAACATCCCAACTACATTTTGGTTCTCTACCCACATCTCCATGCCATAATGGATAACAGTGTCATGCAAGAGCGAGGAATCAACATGCGGCTCTGCTACTGTGGTGTTGCAGCTCCGGTGAAAACTTCATTCACTGTTCAAAACTTTGGAAGAAGGTTTTTTGGGTGTGCTATGTATGGGGTATGTAGTATAATTATGATTTCCCTAATTTTTAAAATTTTAATTGATTTTCCTAATTTTTAAAGTTTTAAAATTTTTGTTATTATAGATCCAAGGAAATTGTGGGTATTTTGATTGGATTGATCCTCCAATGTCCAGAAAAGGGAGCGAAGTTCTTTCCAATATGTTAGCCAACATCAAACAGCTTGAAGAGGAATTGGCCACATCTCGAAAAAGGGAAAGGCTTTACAAGAAAATGTTGACTGGAACCGTTATTATGCTAATCTTTGTACTCTTAGCTAAGAGGATCTAGTTGAAAAATCTGTAAAACTTTGCACCAGTGCTATTTCCTGTTTTTAATTGTACTACAAATGTGCTATGTAACGCAAATCTAACCTCTGTAATGCAAATGTGTTATGTAATGCAAATCTATCCCCTGTAAGTGTGTAGAGAGTTGTTTGTGAACCTGTTTTAAGTGCTAACCCACATAAAAAATCTGTGAAAAACTAACCACTAATACCATAAATACCACCAACCATAAAAACCTGTGAAAGTAATTGTTTGAAACATCACATAAAAACGTGTGAAAGCACGCACCTGTTTGAAACATCTCCATAAAAACCACCAACCAAATGCAATTTCCAACAAGTACAATACATCCACACCAAAGTCATCAAAAATCTATACAAACATCTAACAAGTAAACCATATCAAAATCTAAAGTAAAAAGTACCCAAAGGTTCCAACAACAGTTTCCAGTTCCAACAAGTTTCCAACAATTCCAACAAGTAACCCATAAAAATATCTAAAGTACAGTACATGCCATCTTCATCATCCAATTACTTGCCAACATGACCATTCTTCCCTCCAACAGCTCTTTGCATTGCAATTGAATCCATCTATCTCTTTTTATCAGCAGCCTCCATCCTTTGTTGCCTTCTCAAAGCAGCTTCAAGTAAAACTTGTCCTCTTGATGTCTCAACATATTGCAACCTGTTACATAAATTGTAAGTCAAAGTGAAATGTTAAAGCAATTTACTAAGTGAAGGTATATTGTAACCTGTTAAGAGTGGCATCAGGTGTTGAAGCAACATCAATATCAGCATTAGAAGTTCCCTGGGCCCAACAAGGTGGTAGATTTTTTGACACAGCTGCGGCAGAAGCAAATCTAGCCCCTGTTGCAGCATCAACTAGAGGTGGTGTAGCAGCAGCATGTCCAACTGTTGGTGGTTCACTAGCAGCATCATGAGGTGCCATATGGTTTGGAGTGCCAACCATTTTTGGTGCAAATCTTCCCATCAGTTGTCCTCTATTCTTCTTGATAACACCCTTTTCATTTCTCAGTGGACTATGCTTATTACCTGCACTTGCACTTGCACTTGCACTTGCACTAGAACTTGCACTTGCACTTGCACTAGCCCTTGCCCTCGCCCTTGCCCTTGCATGTGCAGTATCAGTGGCACTAGCATTGGCATTAGATACCTAGTTATAAACAGTGAACATCTAAGTTCTTACCCTATGAGTGGATATATAATAAGTTAAAAATCATTATTGCTTTGATGCTTACACTTTCAAAAGTTGACTGTGTTCCACTACCTATTCCTGCGTCACTTGTATTGCCACCAGAACTCTATATAGGCAAAACGAGGGTGTTAACATAGACAGGATTTAAATAACAATTGTAATATCTCAAAAACTAAAATTACAAAAAATAAAACTAAAGATTACAAAAAATATACCTGACCACCTTGCTTTCTTGACAATGTAGATTTGGGGTGAAGTGGTCCTTTGCAGCTTCTCATATTATGGCCAACCTCCAAGCACTTGGCACATGTCATGACCCTGCCCCTCCTTGAAATGTTATTCTCACTTCTTGGCTCATCACCACTCCTTCTTCTCAACTTCTTTGGTCTGCCAGATGGTTTCCTAAAATGTGGTGGGGCAAGTGGATCAAGACCAGTCTTCACCCAATACCTCTCACTAGGTACTGGGTGAATCATGCTAGCATAAGCCCGTAGGTAGGTTTCCTTGCTGTAAAAAAGGTGAATATATGACTCTGGTTTCTCCCTGTTTAGGTAGATTGAAGCCACAGCATGCTTGCATGGTACTCCTGTTAACTGCCACATCCCACAGCTACAAGTCATTGCTCTCAAGTCCACCAACATTGTTCTATCATAGCACTCTACCTCAAACTCTAATCTTCCACTCCACGTAGCAAAACAACACTTTGATGCCTCTTTAATCCTCTCTAGTTTATCCAAAATCTCAGGACAAATAGATCCATGGTATTGCTCCATCCCCTTCTTCTTAACTTGGATCCTTGTCATCAAATGCTTCCTAATCCACTCCAACATGTTCACAATAGGGAGTTCTCTAGCTTCAAGTATGTAACCGTTAAAACTCTCTGTTAAGTTATTAACCAAAATATCACACTTAGAAGTTGTTCCAAAATGTGACCTTGTCCACAACTTTGGGTCTATGTCACTCAACCACTTCAAAATACTGCCATCTTTATCCACATTCTTGATCTTTTCAATCCGATCATTGAAATCATCCTTGTTACTTGCTCTAGCAGCACAACACAACAAGTCCTTTAACTCTTTACCTTTGAACTTCTCCCTAAAATTAGAATACATGTGCCTCATGCAATATCTATGTTCAACATTTGGCATTAAATCATTAAAAGTCTCAACAAGTCCTTTTTGTCTGTCAGAAATGAAAACCCACCCCTTTTCCTCAACCCCACCAATGTCGTCAAGCAAAGTCTTCATAAACCACATCCATGCCTGCTTTGTTTCTGCCTCAACAATAGCAACAGCAATTGGAAACATATTGTCATTGCCATCTCTTCCTACAGCACTCAACAACTGTCCCCCAAAAACACCTTTCAAAAAACAGCCATCTAGACCTATAATGGGCCTACAACCCTTCAAAAATCCTGACTTCAGTGCTTCAAAACAAACATACATCCTTTGAAATACAGGTGGATGATCAATTGATAGCCTCTCTTTACAAATAACCACACTTGTCCCTGGGTTTTTGCTCCTAAGTGTCTCCCCATAATCCCACAACCTTGAATACTGCATCCTATGGTCCCCCTCAATCATTTCCCTAGCTGTCCTTTTTGCTCTGTACAGCTGAAACCTACTTACTTCTGCATTAAAATCCTTCTTCACATTGGTTTTCATAGACTTAATCTTCCAATTAGGGTCATCTCTTAACCTCTCCAAATATTGCTCAGAAATGAACCTAGAGGTAACCAGATGGTTATCAAAGTCTCTGCCACAAGTATGTTTGTTGTTGAAACTCTTAATTTGAAATGTTCGTGCCCTGTTCATCGGAGAAGCATGTAATCTCCACTTACAACCACCATCATCTTTGTGCCAATACTTACGGCACACAGTTATCCTCTTGCTCTCATTTTTTTTATAAACGAAATCATAACCTCTCTTCACACTCCATTCCTTCAGAGCCTGCCTAAAAATTTGTGGATTTGCAAACCTCATTCCCAAAACTAGATTTGGTCCTTCATGACCACCAAACCCTTTTTCTTCATTGAACTCTGGATATTTAGGCCCCGGTTCATTTTCAGTTTCCTCACTTCCTGAACTCCTAAGTTCATCCTCATTATCACCATCACTATACCACTGCCCTTCCCCTACATTTACATTGACTGTAGGGACATGCTCTTCAACACCTTCCTTAAAGATGTCATCATCTTGAGGCCCTCTTTCTATCCCTTCACTCAACTCAGGTAAATCAGCTTCAGCAGCCTCATGAGCCTCAGCTTCAGCTTCAGCTTCAGCAGCCTCAGCTTCAGCTTCAGCAGCCTCAGCTGAAGTTGCAGCAGCCTCAGCAGCTGCAGCCTCAGTAGCCTCAGCTGCAGCCTGTTCAAACTGTCCATCAGTTGTTTCACCCATGTCATCATCACCTAAATGAACATCCCTTAAACCATCTTCTACATCATCACCCACCTGTACATCTTTTCCACTTCCACCTAAGATCGTGCATAATGGGCTCATTAATCAAACCCATAAAATTGATCAAACCCGTTGGAATCAATCGGTAATCATTAAATAATAATCAAAACCGAAAGTCAACCATTAATCAAAGTTAAAACCCATTAGAAAATTGAGATCGTGCGTAGTGGTCCCAAGATTTACATTACTTTACATGCTGAGGGACCACATGACCACTGTCTTCGTGCATCAAATACCATAAAGGAAAAAAACCCTAACTTCGTGCAAACAGAGTGCATGCATGGCAAGAATGTGGCGAAAAATATAATCAACAATCCTAAAATCTATAGATCTAACTAAAACCCCAATTTTTGAAAGCCAAAACTTTCAGAATCGGGTAAACCAAAGACGTCGGGGGTAGAGACATATAGATCGATGATGGGTATTTAGAAAGAACATACCTTTATGTAGAATCGCACCACAGAAGCTGAAGATTGCAACGATTTAGTCCAATACGTAGATCGCGACGATTTCCAAGTTCCTCTCTTCGTTCGTGACGATTTCCAAGTCCTCCTCTCTTCGTTCGTGACAATTTCCAAGTCTTCCTCTCTTCGTTCAGCAGATCGGCACGCGTAAGGGGTAGGAGATGAACAGACGCCAGAGAGGGAGATGAACAGACGCGTATGATTTTGAGAGAGAAAATGAAACGGGAGAAGGTAGAGAGAGATTGCACGGGTTCTGGGTAAGCCTCTCGAAAAAAATGAAGGGTTATATGGGAAGGATAAAAAAGACCTTTCACACAAAACTGTTACGGTGAGTTAACTGAGCCCATTTTCTTAAACTGTGGGGGGTTTAGTGTTTAAGTTTGAAGTGGAGGGGGGCAAACCGCACAACGTGTAAAGTAGAGGGGGTCATTCCCTACTTTACCCTTTTCTTTATAGTCTATCAGATTGGAGACCCCTTCACCCTATTGGGTGGTGGGGGGCGGACAGGAAGGGACATAGCCGCAAATTTGTGCTTCCAGGGCGATTACGGTTCCTATAAAATTCGCATCGGACTAGCTCCATTGTTATTCCTATTTAGAGTCGTGGAACATTGACAAAGGAGCAACACCTTCTCCCAGGGTACCTTCCTTTTATTATACGGTAAAAACTTGTACCTTTTTACCATCGTAACATGGGCGCGACGATTTTATTTGAACAAGGATTGACCATTACAAGAGAGAGAGTGACCATTACATAAATGGAAGCCACATCATTCCAAATAGAATCGCATTCTACGTCCATTGAATTTTCTTCCAAACAAATGAACAGCTGCTTTCCAGTCTCTCCCTGACATGAGAACATCTAATCTTGAAAAAAATCTTAGGTATATGGCTATCATCAATAACATGACCCACCGATTAATGATTTTCATATCCTTCTTGTACCGCTAAAATAGCATTACATAAGCTTCCTTTCACCCCACCCATGCGTAATAAATTATACAGAGTATATATAATACTGTATAACATAATTTGTATAAAATAGTAGCATTGGGGCACCCACAAGGTTGATGTAACTAGTTCACTTTATGCAGGCACATGCTCAGCTCTAACCTTTTTAAAGTTAGATAGATGTACTCTCCACTGGTGTTAATTGGCACCTCACGTGCTTGCAACTTTTGATATTTGGACTGAACTTTACAAATTGGAGATGGTTGGATTTTTAATTATTTTTTTCTTTTATATTACATGACAATGAAAAATAATTTCAATGGTTGATGAGGGTGGCCTCCTCCGCTTCTAAAGAGTTTAAGCCACGATTTAAAGAAGCCTTTTAAGTCTTCTAATTTTTATTTTTAAATGAGGATGAAAACTGCATCGTAAGTCTTCAAAGTTAGCCAACCAAATCACTACTTAAATTGTTCTATAACTTTTTTCTTTTTTACCAGGATAGATGATGAATGGCTTGAATCTTTGACCTTATCATGCTAACTTGCAACCAAGATTATCATATGTGTCATAGCAACCTAACATTGTTCAAAAGTAGTCAAATTATTACTTCAAATCGTGTATGGAGAGATAGAAGATGAATTTTCAATGCGTAAATCTCAAAATAATACACGGAAGATGTTTTATTTTGGAAAGTGATATTTGCTACGCCAACCAGTTGCTGGCGAGGCGAAGGTTCACGGTTAAAGTGGGCAAAATTTAGGAAAAATTTTTAGTTTTAAGGTTTGTAGAATTACAAAAGCTTTAACTAGCAAGCAAAAAAAAAAAACAAGATTAGAGCATGCAAAAAAGGAAAATTCAAGACATAAACGTCAGTATCCAAAAAAAAAAAAAACTTGGAACTTGTAGTCTCTCCAAAAATACTGAGGCAAAATATCTTCATCCACGGTCGAATATTCACTCAACAAACATTTAGCTGCCACTATTAACTAAAATCTAATCTATTTTTTATTTTTACCCCAATTTTCATGTTATAAGTTTGATATTAAAATAAGAATAAATTAGAATCCAATGCCAAAAAATGGAGGGAGAGGGGAGAGAGAGTGTGAGAGACATGTACGGCCGCACGTGTGAAACGACCAACGATCCACAGCAGGCACCGCTCATCTCGGAAATGATGCGTTTGCTTGACCATCGGGTTTCCGTTAGGGGAAAAAGTCCCGAAGGAGGGCTCCGAGCAAAGAGAGAGGAAAGTTAAAACCAAAGAGAAACCTCCCCTTTCTTCTTCTTCTTCCCTTTAATGTTATCGTGTACAGGTGAGAACCACATTCGCAGAGGAGTCGCACCGTGACCGGATCGTTAACGGGATTGATGTGCATTGCAGGTACTTGGTGAGCGTTGCTGATCTCGCTCGCTGCGATATCCGACAATGACGAACCGCAGCGCCGACTCTTCTCAGGCCAAAATCAACGATCAGGTCAGTACATGACATAATCACGTCCATTGCGTTGTATATTGCGGGCAGGATGTAGGGCATGGGCATGCTTAGGTGGTTTGATTTGAATGCGAGCGGTTCCAGGGAATGTTTGGATTACAATGTGGTTTTTTTGTTTTGCTTATGAGTGACTGTTTGCTGTTTTTCTAGGGGGAGGGCGGTGGTGTGCCGCCGCCTGGCCCCACTGATCAGTTGCGCGCCGGCGGCGGCGACGACAAGGTGATTGTCATTTTGACCTTTTCTGATGTGGTACAATTGATCTTGTTGATGTTTGTTTTTGGCCTTCATTTTGATAATTTGAGAATTTGATGCTTGGAATTGTGTCACAAGTGCTTGATTTGAGTTATGTCGGGAAGTTAAGCTCGTCATTGTGCATGCAAGTATATGTTAATGCCTGTGCTGTAACACTGCCTTGGTGTTCAATTTTTCTGTGCTGGTCCCCGTCATTCTTTTAGCGGACTGACTCGACTGCTCATGGGTTCTGGTTGTTAAGCCTCAAATCGATCTAAACTCATTTTGCTTTGCAGGTTTACAAGAGTGGGCCATTATTTTTATCGTCCAAAGGTCTGCTCTCTCTCTCTCTCTATATATATATATATATATATATATATATCTTTCAGCTTTTTGGGATGCAAAGCCTCAGGCAGTTGACGTATCATGCTATGCATTTCAGTGTACTGTTTGGGGTTTCTATATTCCCAGTGCAGATATAAAAAATCTTCCCTTATCCTTAGGCACTACTGCCCTTGTGTGCTTTATGTCCTGAACCTCTAGCACTGTTGGTTTTCCATCGCCTCTCTTGCCATACAAATTTGATGCTATTAGTTCATTTCGCTATGTTTTGGATTGAGCTTTTGGAACTTTAGCTGCACATCGTTTGTTATGTGGACCCTATGTTCTATATAAGAGGAACGTTCTGTGGGGTTGTAAACAGAGTTTCTCTTACCCCACTGGTGTTATGATGATTGTTGACCAAATATGTTATCTGCAGGGGTACAACAAGCCCTGCTAATATGCAGTTCTGTTAACACCTAGTTGCTGATGTAGAAAATAAGAAAAAAAAACAAGTACGGCTTCTGTACACGGCATATATGCAATGAGACTGCATTCAAGTCCTTGCCACCACTTCTGTATGGAAATGTAATAATCATCTTCGTCTACTTCGACCTAGTTCAGTTGTGCTCTTGATTTAGCCCTGATGTGGCTGTATTAATTGCACACGTTGATGCACGTGCAAAATTAAGAAGAGAAAAAGGTATTTATGTACTCTTCCTTTCCTTTCTTTTCTCCTTTTACGGGTAGTTTTTAGCTACATTTTTTGAGTTTTGAAGTTTGGAACCACCTGTCTTTCACTTAAAATGCTACACCAAAGAAAGCCATACCATTTTCTAGGTGTTGGCAGTACAGAAATTATGGATTGTAAATGGAACGCTTTACAGTTTTGTCGCATGAGAATGGCCTGGCATGAATTTAGGTCAACACTGTTCGCGTAGACGAAACCTAACCTTTTTTCACCACAACGCATTTTGCATGCAAATTAAGGTGATAACTTGAATAAGAAAGTTACAAGAAATTTTAATGTGCTTTGGCTCTTTTTTCTTATCACAATCTCGTGTAAAGATTTGTCGTATCTTTGATAGGTTAAATTAGGATTTTATTCATGAAGTGTAGATGTTGCATTGTTGTTTCTAGAAGTGCTTTTCCTGTAGTGTGACGATTTTGCTTCATCTGAAGTTACTGCAATGTTCTTGCCCTGTGACATATACATTTGGATTCATAACTATCCTTTCTTTCTTCTTATCTAGGAATTGGATGGACATCCTGGAAGAAAAGGTGGTTCAGGTTAACGCATACCTCATTGGTCTTCTTTAGAAATGACCCAGTAAGTTGTGCATTTTGTTGCATGTCTAATCTATATTATAACTTTAATAGCTTCGGAACTGAAAGACTTATAAAGTAAAAACTATCTTATATAGCTTTTACACCACGGTCATGCTATACAACCTATATACCATTAATCATAACTTGAATGATGATCTCTTAAACTCTTTTTCTTCTCTATTCAATTATGCTGAGGCAATAAAAGCTCACTTTGGCGTTTCCTTTTCTATGTGGACCCTCACTGGTGATTTTACTTTGTTCTGATGATCATCCACCTTCATTATTTTTGCCTCTGGTCAGAAGGATATATTTTGGAAGTTGCTCTTATCATAAATTGCAGTGCTTGGATATTTTCCATTTTCAACAAGATCCTACCCGCCAGTACATCAAATTTTCTTCTATCTATCAGAACTTTTTCAAGGTTTCAGAAGTTTGAGTTTGATTTTTCCAATATATTTAGGCTATTTTAAATGACGGACATGCTTTACTAGTTGCTATATTACAATAGAGATGCAGTGCTTAGATGTTTTCTCAGAGTTTCATGCTCGCAAAGCTTTTGTTCCTTTCTAACTCGGTACAGTGAGCCACTGATGACCATATTTAGACACATTTGGTCTTTTTCAATTGTCAAAAAGGACCAAGTTGTGGAGGTTGAAATATAGTTGCTCCATGATGAAAATATGGTCCTGCAGCTTTTGATGATATAATAATTTTATCTCTCATTAAGTAAAGATATGTTAACAAAAAAACTGCAAAAGGGCGAACTCTACACCAAAAACGCTTGACCACCAGATCAAAGCAAGAAGCTGTCCAAGAATTTTTACTAAGGCCTCATGAGAACTAAATTTGCCCTTAACCCAGCTAGAAAAGAGAAGACAAAATGTAGGGCTTTAGCCTGGCTAAGGACCACTCCAACCCCTCAAATAGTCTCCTCCTCCTCTCCTCCAAAACAAACAAAGAAAAATACACCTTTATTCATCGGCAGTTTATTGTGCCTTGGTATAGTTGGACATCATTACGGGTTAGAAATATAGAAACCATCATGGTTGTTTTTTGCGCCCACATTTGATTCATGTTATCCATTTTGAAGGATGCATAGTGTAACTTGTCTCTAATTTTTTTCTGCATGAAGGAATTTTTTCGTTGCTCATTTGAAGCTTTTCTTTTCCTTTTTGTAGATGACTTAAGCTGATTATATACTTTCTATTTGTGTGGGTTGATTGTGCTTTCGAGAATACAAATTTATACATATAAAAAATAAGTTCACTATTTGTATAGATAGGAGAGTGTAATCTTCTTGTTTACTTGGATTACACCCTAAGTATTGGTGGTTTCTAATACCTGGTGGTATGCTGGTACCAAAAGGAAAACTAGTACTAATTTGAAGGAGATTCTCTCTCAGAACTAAAAGGGTTTTGGTTATATGTGTGGCACGGCGTCAACTCAATACGCTTCCAAAATGTGAGCCTAACATGGTCATTAACCTTTACGTTATCGAAAAAGTGTTCAAGTGACTAGCTGGAATTAGCTGGCTAATACGTTCATTAACCTCTATTTTTTGATATACAACTTGACAAACATGATCCAGTGTCTGTAGATACTTATGCTTGTCTGCTGGTGCATGTTTCCTTCGCCCCACTGTTTTCTTTTGCTTTAGCTAGAGAAGCTCTTGATAATTGGTCAACTCTTTCGAAGACACCGATCCTGAACAGTGTATCATTAGTGAAGGAGTTGGCGAAGGGGCATTATGACATAGTTATATTTTATATGTTGCTCATGTCATCAATTTTACTAGGTTTGATAGTTATAAAATTCCATCACATTCACGCTTAATTTAATCATAATTTACTGTGTTCTTTCTCTCTCTGCATGTGCCTGTTCGATTTGTTCATATGTTCAAGGTCTTATTTATGGTGACCCTTATTTTCAGAATGTTATACCTCAAAAGGGGAGTGAGGTGAATTTAACCCTTGGTGGTATTGACCTCAACAGTTCAGGCAGGTTGGCTTGCTCATTATTTTTTTAGTTTATATTTTTATTGCCATTGTGCTTCGAGCAATTATCTTGATGATTTTCGGTTTAGTTTTTGCATCTCTTATGTTTTTTTCTCTTTGAATTATAGCGTGGTTATCAAAGCAGATAAGAAGCTCTTAACTGTGCTCTTCCCTGATGGTCGTGACGGGCGAGCTTTTACACTAAAGGTGCATGTTGCGCTGTCTTTACTTTAAATGTTTTAGCTTGAGCATTGTAGATTATGCTTCAAAGGACATTAAACTGCTGCTATCATGTAACTTGCATTTATAATTGCAGGCCGAAACTTTAGAGGATCTACATGAGTGGAAAGATGCACTGGAGGAAGCATTGGCAAATGCACCAAGTGCCGCTCTTGTTATGGGGCAAAATGGAATATTCAAGAATGACCAGGCTGAAGCAGCTGATGGTTCTTTGGAACAGTGTTAGTTCCTTATATTGGTCATCACTTTTGACACTTGTCTTTGAACAATAGATGGTTAACTTGACATTATATTGGTTGTTACCATACTTTCAGTTCGTAAAATAGTTCTTACAAGAAGTTTCGTAAAATAGTTCTTACAAGAAGTTTCTTTCTTATGGTTATCGTTTTTTTAACAATTGTTACTGCTATCATTATATTTTTACATGTAGATATTGCTTGAAAAGGATTGTGCAGGTTATGTCATGAGTTGAACGAGCAAAGCTCTTTTAATGTTTTAGTCATGACTTGCTTTTGTTTTGTTCATTACTTCTAGAGTAAGTCCTTATCTTTTGTTTGCTTTTGTCTTTCTATAGTGAAGGATAGACAGCCAGTGAAATCATTTGTCATTGGCCGGCCTATCTTGCTGGCTTTGGAAGATATAGATGGAACTCCGTCTTTTCTGGAGAAAGCTCTTAAGTTTCTCGAAGAGCATGGTGAGATTCTCTTCATTACGATACTAAAGGTTTTGTAGTGACTTCGAAAATTAATCAGTTTTCTAATGCCAGAATGCAATCATCCTCCTTGCATGGTGCTGATATAGATGCACATATTTGGAGGTACCACATTAAAAAATATATGAAGTTCTTGACCTTTGCATAGTATAAAATTAAGATGCATGAGTTGTGAGAGGCTTGATATTAGTGCATAGACTTGATGATTAGATCAGCACAAAAGTTTTTGTTGTTCCAATTATTGCATGTTTCAAGATTGCAATGTAGTCTCAAAGCAAAGCTTTTGTATGTGATTAAGTTGTAGGATTCATCCAAATATAGATTGTGGTGTTTAATGTTCTCTTATATTTAAGGGGAAATGCCATATGAAAGGGCTTCTTAGATAACTATTCTAGGAGTCCCAAACTATTGCATAGTCTTTTCTTTTCTAGTTGCTTGTTTGCCCTTTACTTGCTTGTTTCTTTTCTAAGTCTCTCTCTTGCCCTCTCCTTTCTCACTCTAAACTTAGAGGATATACGAAAAGAGTAGATGGAGATTTAAGAGAAGGTTCCTTTTAGTTCACATATGCAAACATTTGAAATTCTAGGTCATGTATACTCTCCTTCTTGATCTCCATGCTCTTCTTCATGTCTGGATGAGGAGTAAGCCATCTTTCCGAGATAAGTATTCTAGGAGCCCCAAACTATTGCATAGTCTTTTCTTTTCTAGTTGCTTGTTTGCCCTTTACTTCATTGTTTCTTTTCTAAGTCTCTCTCTCGCCCTCTCCTTTCTCACTCTAAACTTAGAGGATATACGAAAAGAGTAGATGGAGATTTAAGAGAAGGTTCCTTTTAGTTCACATATGCCAACATTTGAAATTCTAGGTCATGTATACTCTCCTTCTTGATCTCCATGCTCTTCTTCATGTCTGGATGAGGAGTAAGCCATCTTTCGGGCTTCTTCTTTCTGGACGTGTATATCTCTACCGTACCAAATAATTTTTTGATCCGGAAGTTACACATTTCTAAGAAGAACCCAATTGGTCCGGAATCCTCTGGATCCCAATAATTATTATCGTCAACCTCCACCGCTAACAGAACCATACACCCAATCGTGATATGGCGCTATAACTGCTTATAGAGTGGCCTTCCATCACCCATTACTCGCTCCTACCCCAGAGCTGGCTGCCTCAACCAAAATTGAAGACCCACCTTTTTGATCTCTTGAGAAACCTTAAGTCAATCCCCCCCCCCCCCCCCCTGGAGTCTCATGTTAATGATGCTGCTAAAAAAAAAGAAAGAGAAGTATTAATGCAATTTGATAGTTCTCTCTTTCACGCTCCTCTGATGTGACAGCATTAGGAGGAACTGAAAGTTATGGGAGGTCTCTGTTTTCATACATATATGTATCCGTTGTGCCTTGTCTTCTTTTCTGCTCCCATGGCTTACCCTTGAAAAAGAAGTTGAAAGGGAAAGGTGTCAACTGCCATGCTTCTTCATTAAGTATGACCATCCAGATGACCTACATTATTAGTCTAATACTAATGGTCATTTTTACTGAATAGAAGTCTTTTATATTTGTCTGACATTTTGACAGCAATGTTCCAGGAGTCAAAGTAGAAGGGATCTTGCGACAAGCTGCAGATGTTGATGATGTTGAAAGCCGCATACGAGAATATGAACAGGGTAGGTTCCTGAATCAAGTGTTCAGATTGAAGCGCTGCTTTCTGCCTAGCGCCAGCTACTTATATGTAATGCCGTATTTTGGTGGTTTTGTTTGAGGTATACGGTAGTTGATACGCTTTAGACCTATGCTTGACATCAATTAAGCAGTTCTTTTGAATGGTTGTCATTGTTTCAGAATGAAAGCAACAAGTAGAAGAACAATGGCCAATTTCTGGGTTTCTTTCAGTTAGTGATTGATCCAATTTTCTGAAAAAAGCTTAGTACTGTTGGAGTTCCCGGACATATTACGATGCTGGAAAGTTTTCGAGAAAGTTCTATTCCTTTTCTGTAAAAGTCACATTTTTTTTAATCTTCTAAATGAAATACAGGTAAAGAACATCAAGAGACAGGCCTATATTTGCTCCCGTTAGGCGTTAAGACGAGGGTAATAAGCATATAGAAAGGAATTGTGTTTTTAGAAGTTTAATGATCTTTGTGATATTCTCGTCACTTGCAGCCCGTTTACACTTAGGTATGCAGATTATGATATCATGTGGTTGGAATGGTTTAGGGAATCTAGCAGTAAAAGACAACAGTTTGGCATTTTGTTATGTCCTTAGAAGGTTTGTCTAACAGAATTCTCTTAATCATGCTTCGCAAACCAGGGAAGAGTGACTTTTCCCCAGAGGAGGATCCACACATCATAGCAGATTGCGTCAAGGTACCCCCATTTGATTACACTAATATGTGTAGAATTTTGGAAACCATGTTCTAACTCCATTCTTTTCTTTATTGGATTGTTTCAGTATGTTCTCCGGGAGTTACCATCATCTCCTGTTCCTGCATCTTGCTGCAATGCCCTACTAGAAGCATTTCGTAAGTTAACCATTGTAGTGTTTGCTCTTTGGCTTTTTTGGGCAAACTCTTGTGTCTTTGTAAGTAGTGGTAAATTTTGGAAGGTTTCAGTTTCGAAAAAGAATTATTCTATCTCAGATAATTGGATGATGGAACTGAACTTTCTGAAGATTTAGCAAACGGTTATAACAACGAGGCAAATGTTTGACATCACAGTCTTTGGTTCTAAATCTCAACAATTTCAGCTTGGATGAGAAGTCTTATCGAAGTATCCAAAACTAAAACTCTAACCAGTATGTTAGTACCGTAACTTAAACACACAAGTGATGAAAAGGTTTTGATAACATGGAATGTAGGTTGCTCTAACGTCTAGCATTTTCTTCACTATGCCACGGAATCTTCGTGTTTTTTCTTCTATTTTCAAAATTTTGTAGGCCGAATCAACTGTACAATAAAGAAAACGACGTCCCAGTATTTCTCTTGGACTAAAATAATTAGGATCTGAAATTATATCATGTTCAGCCAACAATTTGAAAAGATTCTTCTAGATGCTTCTCCAGACCTGTATATAGCATCAAATAGCTAATTTAATAATGCTGAGCATCCAATTTTCAGGAAACTGGTTCTTTTCATGTTGTTTTATACTGGAAATCAAGTAAACTTTTCCACTGTAGTCAATTACTAGGGCCTTGGATTGTTGTCGCATAAGTGAATGTACTATGTTTCTTTTCGCTTTCTATGCTTAGTTACTCTATCAAATATTTTTCACTGCATTCTCTGTTTTTCTTAAAACTATTGGGTAATTTCACGTGCTAGGAACTGATCGTAGCATGAGAGTCACTGCCATGCGCGCAGCGATTTGTGAAACATTCCCGGAGCCAAATCGCCGTTTACTGCAGAGGTTGTTGACAACTTTATTGATCTGCTTAGATTTCACATTTTCAAAGCCTTTTTGGTACACTAGAAGCAAGTTGAGGATAAGATGAATTTTGTTTTGTTTAAACTAGTGTTTTTGTTTTCTCTGCATTTACCGAACCTTTTGGCATATAGTTGCAACTGCCAAATTTGACTTTGATTATCTTTCCCTTCTGGTGTTTAGAGTTCTCATGATGATGCAAGCTGTGGCTTCTCACAAAGCTCAAAACAGAATGAGCACTTCCGCCGTTGCAGCTTGCATGGCTCCATTGCTTCTGAGGCCCCTTCTGGCTGGTGATTGTGAGCTTGATAATTGTTTTGATATGGTTGGCGATGGTTCTGTTCAACTTCTGCAAGCTGCTGCTGCAGCTAACCATGCTCAAGCTATTGTCATCACTCTACTAGAGGATTATGAAAAGTTATTCGGGGTAAGTGTTTGTTTGTTGTCTCGCCAGAGACATATTCCTATTTCCAGATTTGTTTCTATAGAAGGTATTAGTTTGGTTTTTAAGCATCTATTGAAAGTTCTCGACTGCTAGATGCTTAAAGTTGGACAACTTTTATTGAAGTTTACAGTAGCAAGTTTGTTTCATGAGGCGAGCATGGTCTTTTTTAAGCAGTTATGAGGGTTTTTTCATCTTCGTGACGCTGCTTTTCTCAAGTTTAGTTTATGCTTTTATGCTCAGTAGATAAACTTTTGCAGGAAAGTTCCATGTCCCCTGAACTGTACACCGACTCAGAGGAGAGTGGAAGTCATAGTGAAGAGCTTAGTGATGATGATGAGACTTTTGAAGATGATGGGGATGATTATACGACAGAGGGATCTGATGGAGATGCAGATGACAATTTTGAGAATGCCTCAAGCCGAACTTGCAGTGAGATTGGTGACACTGATGACAGGAAGCTGTATGATGCTAAGGTTAGTTCCCTTTCAACTTGAGCATCTGCAGAAAACTTTACATGTGTGGATTATCTTCATCAGTTTCTTTTTGCTTCTGTATTCTTAATGGCGGCCTCTTCCAAATAAATGAAACCTTGGTGCTCTTATGATATATAGCTTCTTGTTCTAATATGGTTGTGCCCCCTCTTTCAAATGTTGCCCTTCCCCAAGTTCTTCTTCCCTACTTTTACACCCCTTCAAAGATTTTTATTCCGTATATAGCATTTGCTGCTGGGGGTACAGTCTCCCTTTTATGCGGTATGTTTAGCCTGATTCAGTATTCTTTTCCAAAGTTTCAACATCAAAAGTTTCAATATAATAAGCCAAACTTTAACATAACTGTAACTCATCTCCTTAATTGTATGGGTGCTTCATAGTCTCCATGTTTATCATTTGGTTCTTATACAGAAAATGTCCACTGCTTGTCTTCATTTAACACCCCCATCCCTCCAGCTCTATCTGCAACTATTTTTCTGGATATGCAGGACTCTGAAGGTTTATGCTCGAGTTCTGGCCAAGTAGATGATGATCTTGAAGCCAATCAGAGATTATCCTCATGTCCTAGTCAAAGCTCAATGCAACTTGACAATGTAGAAGGGAGTGAAGATATTACAGACCAGATTAGTAGTAGTCCAACAGTACAAGCTAATAAATCTGGTGAACTATTGAGAGATGATCCTGCAGAATCAAGTCCCAGGCACGAGTTAAATGATGAGAATCGGTCCAGAGGCATTGGGAAGCCCACAGATGTTTCAAATGGACCGGCTCGGAGTGTTAGGCGGCCCGCTGTGTGGGGACGCACTCCTGTGAGTATTAATATGCTCTATAGTTCATGCTGTGGTTTTATTCTTTGGGTCCTGCTAGCAAAGCAGATCATAATATCTACAGCTGCTCTAACTTTCTTTGAGTTTCCCCTTGTCATTGCTTTCTTCTGTTTGGAATAACTTGCACCATCTTCTTAAAGTGGTACTTAATGTTATACTATTGACTATCATTTTAATGGATCTGAGTTTAGGCGAAGAAGAACCTATCCATGGAATCCATCGAGTTTCCCAGTGAAGACGAGTAAGTTTATTGAAACCCTTGCAGTGTTATGCCATTTAGAGTTATTGGTCTTTTGTCAAAATGATTTTGAATTCTTGCTATGGGCCATTATACCAATCACACTGTGCTATGGGTTTAGTTTTCGAGGACTCGGTTTTATATGGCTGGACGTTCGTCACTTGTTCATGGTTCTACTAGCATTATAGAAAGGGTGGTTCCACGAAAAATATGTACACAGAGTCGAGTATTACCATGTCGGTCTCATAAAAGAAGGCAGTAGTTCCTGAAATAGGGATAATGGTCGAATGGCCCATGTTCAACTTGGAACGTCTACAATAGCTTCTAAGGATGGTGTTTACTGTCCAGTCGCTTTGAGCTCTCTTTGCATGTTGAACTTTATGCCATTTGGTAAAGTATATTTTTGAGCGATAAAGCAGATTGGAATCTTTTTCTAGTTACTTCTGTCATAACGGTCACTACTGACATCTCATGAACTGTACAACGGGCTTATCAAAGTGAATCCTGTATTTCTTCTTTGAGTTCCTTCCCTTCTGTTCTTGCTACTGTGAAATCCGGCAATATTTCCTGGTCTCCTTTTGTGCATGCGTCCATTCTACTAACATGCATATGCTTTTTAAGCATTTAGATATTTTCCTTGTTCTAGAACTCATTGGAAACTCAATGGTTGCCATGTTATCAGGGCTGAGATCCAGAAGCTCGAGGTGACTAAATCTTCCTTGCAAAATAGAATTGCAGAGGAGGTAGACAATTCAGTTTTGTTTCTTCAATGTCGTAAATCATAATGCTGAATCAGGTCAGGATTTTTTATGTCAGGTGTGAACATAGTTTTTTTCCTCATTGCAGGCTAAAAGAAATGAGGTTCTTCTGGAAAATCTGGAGAAGCACAAGAATGCTTTGCATGAACGCCGTCTAGCTCTTGAGCAAGATGTATGAGCTAGATAGAAAATGCACTTCATTAGCCTAATTTTAAGAGCTCATTTTTTAACATTTAGTTTTCAACTTATCACTGTGGATGTTGTTATCATGCTCTCACCTTCAAAAAACCAATGCATCTTATCTTGCATCTCAAGGTAGTTAGATCTGTTTGTATGTAGAAATAATGTATCTAAGTAGCAGATCACAGACATGTTTATAAATTGTATGTAGTTCTCTTCTGGAAATGGCTCATTTGGGGCACATTAGTATGTGTTGGGTGGGAGGGCAGAAGTCAAGACTGAAAGTCATCTGAAACTTCATCAAAGTAAGAGTAATGGCATGTGGAAAGTTAGGATAATAAGTTACTATGGTAAAATAACTCCAAAAATTATGCTCTGAGCTTGTAATGACACTAGCTCTGAAGTGGAGTTGCTTGTTTTACTTGACATCATTTTCAAAATGCCTGCACCATTTGTTTGACTAATACAAAATGTACTTTTTCTGTTACTGAACTAGAGGCCAGAAAATACAATATGTGGCCTAGCCACACCCTCCAATCTCGACTAGTGTATATGAATAGGCTACCTCAATGATCGTGTATGGGAAGCGAGTCCAAGACCCACCAGAGTAGGACCAAGAGTCTATGCCCAAACCCTTTTTCTCCCTTGGAATTATTATGTGACCTGAAAGTGAATCGCACATATGCATCCCTTTTTTAAATCAATACTTATGATTGACAATAGACTCGTACCCCAGGTGGCTAGACTGCAGGAGCAGTTGCAAAAGGAGAGAGAATTGAGGACAATACTGGAAGCTGGGTTCCATATGTCTCAAGGGGTCTTACCTGTCTCAGCAGCTATTGACAAAAAGGTTAGTTCTTCTTGCAATCACGAGTTGTGGGCTTTGATTATGCAGTAGCTTATAAAGTTAAATATGTGCTACAGGTGAAGTCAGAACTCCAGCAAATAGCTCAAGCAGAGGCAGATGTCATTAACTTGGAGCAGAAAGCTGATGATCTAGGAGTGCAGTTGAATCAACAGCGTGGGCAAAATTCTGGTTTCTTGCGTGATTCGCACAATCAACCAGAACAAACTTTAATTAATCAAGGAAAATTGTAAGCCTTTTCTTTTCCTTTAAATTTCTGTTTCGCTCAATCTCTGGTCTACTACCTTTGGAATTTAGAATTTTTTTTTTCCTTGGCTCTGAGGTGCTTCTTTTGTTTTTGATGGGAGTTACATCATGCCCAATTAGGTTTATTTCTCAGTTTGAAGTATGTAGAATGTGAAAGCATACAAGACCCTAGCACAGTGATATGGAACCAGAGTGCACAAGTATGGAAAAGTGGGATTAGGAGAGTTTTTTTTGACCCTCTCAAGGGACCGATCATGCTTGAAGGCGCACAAAGCTTTCTCTCCCGAACTATTCAACTCTAGGCGCAAAAGGAACATTACAAGACGAAAATAATAGTAATAGTTAGACCAAAAGTATTAGGCTACCATCCTAGCATAACTTGACTTAAACAGGACACTTTATATTGGAAATTATAGACAACTATATTATAAATTTACAATGGAGTCCTAACTCCATTCTGTACTCCAATTGTTCCGAGGCCTTCGCTATTGCGTACTGCATCAGACTGGGCTCTTACATTATATATGCATGGTTTCCCTTTCTTTTGTTTGCTTTCATTAAATCCCTTATTCTTTCCCGTGCTTAACTTGGTGCAGGGGTGATAGTCAGAAAGATTTTGATGATACAGCTACTTCACATATACTTGGAAAGTCGACTAGGTCTAAGGTACATAGTTCTATAGTGCCATCTGTTTCATTATTGCCTAAGAACTTTATGATGGTAGCTTGCCCAAAATGGTAAGTCTAATTGACTGTTGTGCGATTTTATCGTTTTCTGAACCTATTATTGCCTGATATGTGAGATTTAGTTAAATTATGAGACTTATGATGGGGTCACTGGATGGACTCCGCTGATTATTCCCTTGTTCTAAAGGACCATTAATTCACTGTAGGTCCTCTCATCCTGCGAATGAGGCAGACATGACAACAAGTTGTCCAACCTAGTTCTCCCCTACCCCCTCCAGTGAATATGATGCACTTATATTCACCTTTTGACTTTTTAAGTAAATAGTTGTTCAAACTTGATAGACGGAGTTAAAATAAACCCCAGAAGGAAGACCTCGTCCCGACCCTGGCCCTAGGAAGTTCTACCCACCATATCCGCCCACATACACAAGCTTGGACAAATGATGCACAATCTGTTCAAAAATCAAAAGCCTTGCACTGTACTATATCTTTTGTTGCTTATAAGCAGTTCAGATTATCAAATTAGAGGTTTAAACTTCACTGGCTTTGATTATTGGAATATAATTTTCTAAATTACCATCATAGTGCTCGTGACATACAATTTTCTGTGTTCAGCAGGATACTCTTTTGAACAAGCCACAAAATGACATAGACACAAAGCAGGAACCTCCATCTTTAACGAATAAATCTTTACCTCCAGATTCCGCACGCAATTTCAAAAAGTCTGGTTCGAGGGGTGAGGTATGTTCTTATCTGCTCGTTTACTTAAAAGGGAGTTCCATTGATAAAACTTTGTGATAAAATTTGAGGGCGTATAGGTGCTAAATTTATAAGATTGGTTTTGTTTTCTTGTTATAAACCATCTTCAGTGAAGAATTTTTTATGGTCTTTCTGGGCAGGATGTCTTCATATAGGAAAATCTCTGTTCCATTTTAGTCATATCTAGTACATTCCTTTCTCTAGTTAGTTTTCTTCATACACTTGTCTTAATTGTCCTATTAGTTCCACACGACCATTTAATAGAGGTGATAGGAGTAGAGAAAGTTAACTACTCGTAACCCGTGTGTTATGCAGGGAGCTAATTCTACAACCTTTGCATTGTCGAAGCTAACGAACCGACTCAATTTTTTGAAAGAAAGACGTATCCAGCTTGCAACAGAGATCCAGAGTTCAGACAAAGGATGGCATTCAAGTCAACCGGCACCGAAACATGAAAGAGGCAGAGGGGCAGAATCTTCCCAATCACTTAATAATAGAGACAAGTCTCAAGGATCAGATGGCCAATCGTCGGATAATGGCAGAAGATTAGACAGCTGCGTGCTACCCCATAACCAAGCAGTAGGCACAGAAAGCTCATCTGTCCAGAATTCTGAGAAAAATGGAAGATTGGAATCTCAAATATCAGAAGGCCAATCCGCTCTGAATCTTGAAAGAGGAAAATCAGAAAGCTTCCCAAATGTGGAGAAAGGTGGTCGATCAATAGTTCCACCTAGGACATACTCTAGATGATGTCTGCGCTTAGATGCTCTTTCGGCATTGTTTTCAGTGCTATGCAACAGGCATATTCTTGACTTTCTGTTGAGGCCTTAGTGCCCCAGAGAAGCTAAGCCGCTCTTGGAACAAAGTTGAGACAGGAAAACCACAAGAATGGCTTTTGGTGACCATCTCCTGTGGGACTGAACGGACTAAACCTTCCGCACCGTCGCGACCCATCTCTCAGAGGAGAGTCGAGCCATAGGATGTACAGATCTTCCATTTCCTAAATGCCAGTTGAACTGTTGGAGGACGTGATCTGTTAGGTTGGTTAGAGACATAATAGGGGTCTTTTGTAATTATCAGTGGTATATGTAAATGCAACATTAAATTGCTATTGCTCACTGGCCCAAGCTAGTGAAGCATGTTGGAGCTTGAAAACTCTCTTCTTCAAGATGAAAATTTTGTCAGAATCAGGTGGAAATGATTTTGAGTTTGTTCTTCATCGACTTAAACTCGGAATTCTAACACCATGAGGCTAAGTTAGTCTCCATCACTTTGGATCCTTCTTTTTTTATTTCCTTTTTGACGCTGAACATTGGTGGACATAGGTGGTCCTTGTCTCTTTATTTATTATTTTTTTTCCTTTTTGGAAATATATGTTAACAGCATTCAGTGATACCAATCGAAAGATACTCAAGTAGTAGGAAAAATTAGAGAAAAATAAAATTCGTTTAATTGGAACCATTGAAGGCAACTGGCGCAGGCGATGACAAAGAGGCAAATAGGAATGTTGCAGGCCCCCTACCTGCATGAAAGTGACCATGGGTTTAACATTCAATGTCTCAAATTCGTATGGTCATTTTCTCGCAGAATCACATTTGCATGCCCCCATTTGTGTTACAATCACAGAAAGCTGTCACCCATTTTGTGGCTACCAGAATACAGCTTTCACGTTCTCGATTATAGGGTAGGAAATGAACCCACCTTTCTTTCTTGCTCAAAAGAGAGAATTTTGGCAGCAACCTGTAGTAAGAATAGCTTATAATTCTTTCGTACAGATATTATAATCGTTAACCATAGTCAATATCATTTTACAAATATCTTTAGCGATAAACTTTTAAGTACTTTTTAACGGCACTACTTAAAGCCAATAAGCATTTTTAGTGACCATCACTTCTTCTTATATGAAGAGTTGTACACTCCTCATGAAACATTGTGGCCAAAAATTTTCCCGTGCAAAAAAAGATAATTTGAGAATAGTCTTGGTACTTTTAGCTGGTATATATATATAGGGAATTCATCCATTGATAGTGCTAGCAAAATAGAACAAGTTGTTACCTCGATCTGGCCGTCCACGCGCGATCTGTGGACGATCCAGATCTTTTTTTTTTTACTTTTTTTAAGTCCGTCCGCTACATTATGTAGCGGACGATTTTTTTGACAAAAATACCCTCTTTTCCATCCGCTACATTATGTAGCAGATTGACAATACTTTTTTTTTTTTTCTGACTATTTCTCTCTCCTTTGTTTGATTAATTTTCTGACATGTTTGATGTCCGCTACATTATGTAGCGAACAATTTTTTGACATAAATATCCTCTAGCTCCATCCTATACATTATGTAGCGGACAAATGCAGTACTTTTTTCTGACATGTTTGATGTTTCTCTCTCTCTCAGCATCAATGTCTGACTCTTCCTCTCACCACTTTTTTGTTTTCTCTCTCATCCTCCTCTCATCTCCCCTAAGTGGCCACATTTTCCTTCTTTCCCTCATCTTCTTGGAAAGAAAAATGAGGAAGCTTTCGGTATTCTGCTTTTGGAAATAAAATGATTACCTTTGCAAGTACAGAGCTTTGGAAAGACTTTGGCACTAGCAATGTGCTTCGAACTCAAAAAAGAGCTCAAAAACACCTTTTTTGAACCAAATGGTTTAGACAAAAACATCCACTTGGCATCAAACAACTTTAGTTCCATTGATAACAACCTTCAGATCCTGTGTTCCCTTTCCCTCACCACAAACCCAACAATCGTATGGCATCAAATCTTGAACTTACATAGATAACCCAGATTACAAAACTTGAGGGTTATTTTTATCAGAGAATTTTCTAATATAAACTATTAGAAAATTTATGATAGAAAGGAGATTTGATTCCATAGTTTATATTACGAGAAGAGAGAGAGAGAGAGAGAAACAACTTAAAAAATTGGAGAGAATTTATTTCCCTGGGACTCCCAAAATGACTACTTCTCCGGTTCTTTCTTCTTTAACCGGGAGACCACCTTAATGGAATAAAGCTTCAATTCATATGTCTGCTCTGCTCTCATCCAGCAAGCTCTCATTCTCATTCTCATTTTATGGTGAAATCTGATAAATTCTTAGTAGTAATATATGGTTCCATGAAAAGAGAGAGCCAATTTCTCTGAGCTAGGATCACATGTCCGGAAAGGAAAGAGAAAGACAGTAAAGTCAAAAGGTGACAGAAAAATGATGACAAAAGGAGAGAGAAACAACTTAGAAAATTGGAGAGAAAAGAAGGTCAGAATATCTCGTACTGCCTATGTCCGCTACATAATGTAGCAAATAGAAGAGGGTATTTTTGTCAAAAAAATCATCGGCTACATAATGTAGCGGACATCAAACATGTCAAAAATTAATCAGACAAAGGAGAGAGAAAGAGTCAGAGAAAAATATTGTCTATGTCCGCTACATAATGTAGCGGATGGAAAATAGAGTATTTTTGTCAAAAAATCGTCTGCTACATAATGTAATAGACGAACTTAAAAAAAATATCTGGACCGTCCACAGATCGCGCGTGAACGGCCAGATCACGCTAGCAACTTATCGTATTATGCTAGCGCTATCAACGAATCATCTCTCATATATATATATATATATATATATATATATATATATATGTCCATCATTAGCAATTAAGCAAATAAAGTTTTTCAGTAAACAATAGGGAGATTTAAACTAAATAATCGATTCAATTTCGCATTATAATAAAATCAACCCAATACTACAAATTTTCACCATCATCGTCATCCTCACGGCAAAATAAATTAGAAGTCCTTCAAAAGTTTCCTAACTTGTTCAAGGGTCACAAACAAGACCACGGTGAAAGGCCCCTGCCTAGAAATGGTAGGAATGAACCCTTTGTAAAGGGCCAAAGGCCCTTCAGACCTCACTGTCTTGAGGGCACAATCCAGTGCCCCCGAGTAAGGTGGAGTCTCGCCCGACACCACCTTCATGTTCATCACCCTGGTCTTGATCACGTCGATCGGGTTGGACGCCACCGCGGCCACGAATCCCGCGGCAAAGCTCGCCGTCACGTGAGTCCCGAGCCCGTCGCGCATCACCCCATTCTCCAAGATCGTCTCCTTGATCTGATCGTACGACGCGAGCTGCGACGCCGTCACGATCATGGCGCGGTTCACAGTAAGTGACGAACCGCGCCACAGGCTAGCAACCCCCTCCTGCCTGCTCATGCGGGTAATAGCGTCAACCACGCTTTTATAATTGCGCCGCTGAGAAGCCGGGAGCCGGCCGTCGGCCTGCATCCGTACCATCGCCACGTCAGCCGGGTTACCCACAGCCGCCCCGATACCGCCGGCTATCAATCCGGCTGCTATTTTTCGCCCGAGCGGGAAGCTGCCCGAATCCGGGTCGGACCACTTCTGCTTGAAAACTTCATAAAGACCCATTCGGGTCGTGGAGTACAAAGTCTGCCGCAGCACGGTGGCGGAGACGCCGGAGAACAGCGCCGTAACCCCTTCCGTCTGGAAAATCTTGATCCCCACCGAAATGGGTCCCACCTTTTGCGGAGGCGGAGGGAGGTGGACGCTTGCAGGTGCCGCCATGGTGGTGGTGGAGGAGCCGTGAAACGCAAAAGCGGGACGGAGGGTTTGCGGGTTGGGCACATGGTTTTCGCCCTGCAGTTGCATTCGGACCTTGATGAGATCAAGTGGGTGGGTCGAACAACCGGCCACTATTGAAGCTATGCCGCCTTCAACAAAACCTTTCAGACCCATTCTCTTGGTGTCTTTTGGTGTTAACAAATATGGGCTTTGACGAAAAAGAATAAATGAGCGTATATGTTAGGTTTTGAAAGAATTCAATGAATAAAATTTGTGGGCTTCTTGTGTTATTAGGAAGAAGACCAGTAGGAGCTAGGGTTGATCTCACTGGAGACCAGGAGATGGGAATGGAGGCCAAAAGCTATGGAAGAGTAGTGTGGGACAATAGGCCTATGAGACATGCGATAAAATGAATGAGCAGCGGCGTGTGGAGGGGCGAGAGAATATATAGGGAGGTTTGAGAGAAGGAGGAGAGAGGAACATATGAGAGTTTGGGGGAAGATTCTGTGGAAGAGGGAATTGACGCGGTTGTGAAAAGGGACCAGGCTGGACGCCCTAATTCGATTTCGCCCGGACCGGTTCTACTTGAGAAGATTCGGTGAATTGGGTCCTGACTTTGTAGAAATTTCGGGGGCTAGGTCACTTTGGATTGGACTGATTGGATCTAGTCTAGCAGTAGTAGTAGTAGTTAAACAAAGACAATTTCCTCCCAACTTTCTGGCCAGCAAAAACCAATCTTTACCTTCACCACACGTTGACAGTTGGAATATGATGCCAGAGCTTTGTTACGTGGTGAATCCAAATGTTCGGTTTCTAAGCTTTGTTCATACTCTTTTATACCAACCAAGCTTAACCCCTTGGATGCAGTCTTAATATAACCGCGTTCAGTTGGGTTCGGTTTGTGTTAAAATTTTTGATTTTGATTCATAGGTTTTGAAAATTAAAATCGAGATACTTTGGTTCGATTTTGTAAACCTTCAATTCTGCTTGACATAACTCGACTAAACGTCTGTACTGATAATTATTGAAAAATTAGCAATCGTGCTATTTAAGTACCATTGGTGCATGCTCAAACGTTAAACTTTATTTTTTCTTTTAATCTTTTTGGTATGGTTGTCACGCTTGGAATCAAAGGGATGCCACGTTATGAACACTTTGATTGTACCTTAGTATGCGCCGGAGAGAACAAGGTTAGGGCTTTAAAATGTCCAGTCTAATATTCACAACATTTTGTACTGTAACACATCTTCAAAATTATTCTTGTCAAATGTAAAAGTCTGTTGCTATTGTGTGCGTGCGTACATATATCGACCAATTTATTTACTATACAAGAACTATGATTTATATAACCCGTTGATAAGTGATTGCAATTTATTTACTATACTAGAACTATAATTTGTATAACCCTTTGATAAGTGATTGCAGCCAGCATAACATTCCATGAATAAAGTCCAAACTCTTGCACTTTGTTATTTCATGATTACATCGAATGACTGAACTAGAAGAAATAATTCTATTGCATTTAATGGCTCTTCTATCCCAGATACTATTTAAGCTTAAAATTACAATATAAAAATTAGATGGAGTAGCACCTTATAAAAATCATACGTACCTTAGAATTAATCGCGACGTTATAATATCACAACTCATCGAAGAACTATTAATATGGTTTAGTGGATAGTAAAAAAAATGGGACCATGGCAACTTTGACTGGACTAATCGGTTCTCTTTTTGAGACTTTGAATTCAAAGTCAAAACAACTTACTATGAATAGAAGCTGAAAAAAGAAAACGACGTCGCCTGAGAGATTCGAACTCTCGCGGGGAAACCCCATGTACTTAGCAGGCACACGCCTTAACCACTCGGCCAAAGCGACTCTTTGATACCCATCCCGTTTATTTAACATTTCTTACAAATTATGTCGGATTAGAACAAATTTTCAAAAGTTACTTAAATGTTTCTTTTGTTTTTGTTTTGTTTATGAAAAATGATATTTGAGCTCAAGTTTTCACTTTCACTATTTAAGCTTCACTTTCGATACCAAAGATCTTAAAAGTGTCGCCTCATAATACTTTTTTACGATAAAAATGGAGCTCAAATGACTAAAGTGGAGCTCAAAATTATCAATTTTCTTGTTTTCATTGTATAAGTTTAACATGAAAATTAAGTAAAATGATATCCATGTTAAGCAGTCCTAGAACTTATAGATCGTTGAACACTTCTATTCATATAACTGATATACATGAAAGAAAAACGATAGCAGCATGTGGGCACGTGCCCGCCCATCAATGCAATGTGCCACCTACTGTCTCTGCCCCTGACGATGCTAATAAATAATGTTTATATTGAGGATGAACGACGTAATTTTTGCAAACACCACAAAAATCTTGGCTATATAATAGTACTCTCCAACACGTTTCGTAAGTTCGTTGAGAATATTTGGAGGGTATGTACCGATGGAAGTCCAAACCGGAGAAAACATATCAAAAGAAGAAAAGAAAAAAGGTAGGAATCACTTGCACATATATCAATTTAGTGTTTTTTTTTTTTTTTACTTGAGGGTAAATCTACTTTTATTGCAACAAACAAGAGTATGAAACTCTTACAGCCTAATGGCTCAAACGAGCATCAGAATATAGTTCTCTGTCTCTGTCCTGTGCAGAAGATTCTGGCATTTGTGTCTTGTCATAAGCAGTAAATAACAAAGGCTTCTTGTTGATCCTATAAACATCTTCAAAATTAATGGGGTTGAAAGTAAGAAAAGATATTCATGGAGAATGGTAAATGGGAAGGTCTAGATATTGCATATAATTACTCATGAAGGAGACACAGTATTGGGGGCAGAAATTTTCTAATATGGCACATTGATTGTGATTAGAACCTCAATACAGAAAGAGATAATTCTTCATCTCTTCTTAATAATTTCTTTGAGTGTTGAGATAAGTTATAAAATAACGTTGCTTGAAGTGCTTGTTATTCTATCTAAAAGATAAAAACAAATACGATAGAGTTCGGCGTTATGTACTAGCTGAAGTCACGTTAGCTCAAATTAGACGTGACAAACGGGTCAGCCTGCTGGTTAAGAATAATCGGTCAGTATCAAATAAAATGGATTCGAGTAAAAATCACCCGATTCTTTCCAAGTAACAATTTCCTACACTCGTATCTTACCCGTGCAGTTTGGGTAAACCCGAGAGTAAACATGTTGGTTTTTCAGAATTTGTTTTCTTCTTTATAACAAATATTTGGCCATTGTTCTTGAATCCTTTTTTTCTTTTCCCTTTTTCTACTACCATACTGCAATTATCACTTTCTTTATCTAGATCCAGTATACAACAAGGACAAGTCTAGAACTCACCTCAAAGTTCCACCCAATAAGCACATAAACCTTGAAAATTCTAGAAAATCTACTCAAAATTAAATCCCTATGTTTCTCTAAAGTGGGAAAATCCATTTAGAATGTTGAGTAAACAATTGAACGAGTTAAGAAAATAAAACAACAATTTTTTCAAGATCAGGCCTTCTCAAGAACAAGAGTGGCGATGAGATGGCAAGTCTGTCATATTCTTTCTCTTTTGTTTTTGCAAACGCTTGACCTTGACTTTTGAGCAACAGTCACAGTATCCATGATTGGGCGGTGCCTCTACAATAGGTGACAGAGAGTGACAGTCGGTTGGCAATGGTGCCTCAGAGGCCGGTCACTTTCTCGGACGGTGGTTGCTGTGACGGAGTGACAATGAGATTGGGGTGGAGCTGCGGTGGGGTCTATGAGCAACTGAGCGTGAGAGGGACATGGCGCCTTGGAGTGTCCTTGATGTGAATTAATGTCGTCCTGAATTTGGTGAATTTGTGTGATTGTTGGTGAGGTGAGAGACTTGAGAGACAGAGAGAAGGGGGGAGGAATTGAGAGGAGGAGGAAGATCGATGAGAATAACAGCGGGACTTACCCTAATGTCAAATGGGCCGGGTTTGGGCCGGCCCACCCAAGCCCAGCGGGCCTCCAACGAAACCAGGCAGGGGCCAGGCCAGAAGAAATGAAACCGGGCCGGGCCTGAAAACTGGTATATTTGGGCCCAGTCCAAACCCTGGTCCTAGGCCCCATATTTAGGGCCGGGCCCGGGCCCAAAATTTTTTATTTTCTTTTCTTAACTCGTTGTTATTCACATTTATAAATTAAATGGTTAGAGACTTGGAGTAACGTCACAAGTCTCAATTGGCACAACGTATAAACAAGGGGAAGGGGAAGATATACTTGAACAATTGAACTCACTTTTATCATTAAATAAATGTTCCAAATTTTGCTACATGGCGCCAATAAAAGTTTATAGCTGCCAAAAAAATAACAAAATAGTTGGTTGACAATTTCGTTTTTTCTTTTTATGATTTTTACGATCAAATTTTAATTGTATTAATTAGTTCGGTTGGTAAAGGCTCATGGCATCGTCTTAAGAATCAATGACCGAATATATCTGGTATCAGTTAATTTGACAGATAAAGTATCTTGACATTGCACCAAGAGACGTGATTGGTTACCACCTGCCTTAGAGATTCAAATACTAAGAAGAGCAAGATAAATCAGCTTTTGTGTAACTCAAATGGTCTCTCATAAACCATAAGATAACTTGGATTATAATTAAATTCAAAATGGGTTCGAAAAGGCATGTGAAGTAATTTGTAACTCAAGTCTAGTTTCAATTACAGGGCTCGAGTTCCAAATCATTTTAAACATGAAAAAGAGGACTGTGAATATGGAACGGGTTGTTGTTCACTGCTAAGAATGTGTGACGTGTAAACTTACGATGAGTCAAACAAAGAGTATTTCTTTACCAGTTCACCATTTTCGAATTCCCTCTTCGACATTTTGTAAC
Organism: Escallonia herrerae; assembly: GCA_033070095.1. Classification (NCBI taxonomy): domain Eukaryota; kingdom Viridiplantae; phylum Streptophyta; class Magnoliopsida; order Escalloniales; family Escalloniaceae; genus Escallonia; species Escallonia herrerae. The sequence continues at coordinate 673,991 of JAVXUP010000099.1, read as the reverse complement.
ATTTTGTGAGAGATTTTGCTACATACAAAGATTCACATTAAACCAAAATTTCAATTACATATTAAATATGACCTAGCAGGTTAAATTAGGATAAAAATAATGATTACAATTAAAGTATACATATAAAGGGTTGTTCTAAAAATTCACAAAAAAATCAGAAGAAAAAGATTGAATGCAACACAACAAGTAATTGGTTTTGTTGGCATTAAAAAATTCTAATACAATGCATTGAGTACTTGTTTTAGTTGGCATTAACTTTTTTGTAATGAATGCCAACATTTTGGCAGGCTTAACGAATGCGGTATATCTGGGTTGGGCCAGTGTGTTCCAGAGGCCACTTTTCAGAGCAGAATTAATATCTTCAATAGCCCATACTTCAGAAATTTGAAAAAAGTGGGCCAGCCCAGAATTTGGGCCAAAACCGGGCCAATTTAGGGCCGGGCCTAGCCCGGGCCATTTTTCTTGAAACCTTGGCCTGGTCCAAGCAAAAATTTGGGCCTGCACTGTTCATACCAGGGCTGGGCCAGCCAGGGCTTTTTTCGGGCTGGGTCGGGCTGGGCCGCGAGCCGCCCAACCCGTTTGACAACTCTACCTAATGGGGGCAAGGGCAAAGGACACTTGTATACTACATACATACATATACATATATATATATATATATATATATATATATATATATATATATAAACGGGTAAAACTAAGTAACCAGTACCCCACCAAAATCGAACCGCGATTTACGGGTTGGTTCTGGTCAAATATCAACGGATCTCATATCTAATGCCTGTATCCAAACTTTTTTGACGGACCGGACAGACCCCGTGGGTACGGGCCAAATTTCACCAGCCTAGCTCCAATGCAGTTTTGTTTTTACCGAAAAAACGTAGCACAAAGTACTTTGCTAGTTTTGACATTTACTTAACTAAATTATTTTGCAAAAACTCTGAACCTGAAATGAGCGTGATTTTATTAGATACGAAATAAGGAAGGTTTTAAGGTTAAAAAAAGGCTAATCAATGAGTGTGAAGCTTAGAAGTAGTTAATATCAGTCGATAGATCTCTGCATGAACATTACAAGGGTAGCAAGCCCTAGCGTCCTCACAAACAATACAGAAAAAATGCAGAAACAGCTGAACATGCAGTATGGCTATATATAGCTTAAGGATAATTTCATTTTAGTCCCCTGAACTATTCCTGCTTTTTTATTTTGGTCCTTGTACTTTAAAATTCTTTAAATCAGTTCTTGTACTTTATTCCGTCATAAAATAGAACCCTTCGTTAAGATTTTCTGTCAAAAAAGATCACGTTACGGGGCACGAGGTCATTTTTTGAAGGGTATTTCCAGAAATGGACCCTCCGAACTCTACCACCACCATTGCCATGATGATCAGCACGAACAACAGCAACAACAGTAATAACCCATTGTTCTCCGCCTCACAATCACCATCGTCGTCGTTGACGTCGCCCACGACCCTGAGCCGGTACGAGAACCAGAAGAGCCGGGACTGGAACACATTCGGGCAGTACCTGCGCAACCACCGGCCGCCGTTCTCCCTCGCCCGCTGCAGCGGCGCCCACGTCCTCGAGTTCCTCCGCTACCTCAACCAGTTCGGGAAGACTAAGGTCCATGCCCACCCCTGCCCTTTCTTCGACCACCCTTCCACACCCGCCCCCTGCCCCTGCCCCCTCCGGCAGGCCTAAGGCAGCCTCGACCCCCTCATCGGCCTCCTCCTGTAGCGTATCGGTCAGGAAACGCTACTACCATGGTGATTTTGGGCTTCAATTTGGAATTGCAGGATTGAAACTAGGGAGAGATGAGCTAAGAGAAGGAGATAGAAGCTGAGAATTGAGAGAGAAGGAGGAGAATTTCTTAGAGAGAGAGAAATGTTTCTGATTTTATTTCATGCCCCCGAGTACAAGTTCTGCTTCCCCCTTTAAAGGGAAATTACAACTGAGCCAAACAGTGCCGTCTTTGTTTATTGAGCTAAGTATCCCAACGATGCCGTCTTCCTCTGCCCCAGTACGTTATATTCCCAACCCCTTGAAATCATCCTTGTCCTCAAGGATGGGAACCTAAGCTGCCCATCGTTTAGCCTTTTAACTTCTCCACCCAGATCAAACACAAACGTACTAAGGGAACCTTGAGCACATGTACCAACAACTTCTGAGCAGAATGCCTTGTTCATTTCATCAAGCTGGCTCTGAGCTTCATTTTCATCCCTTGGAGCAAATGACATAGTAATAAAGCCTTTGTCCACCAAATAGCCATCAAAGCTAGCAACTCCAGCACTAACATCTAAAATATCCCTTGTGTGCTTCGCCCAGCCAGTACTTGGCGGTATCTTCTCTATATAGTCGATGTAATGATTGACTTCATCCTTAAATTGATTACCACTTCCAGGAAAAACAAGATAATCACCATCTGCAATAATCGGTGAGTGTTCTCCCGCATCCGATGCATCTCCATCTGCCGCCGTATTGTGTCTTGAATCATTTGTCGTGTCCGTAGTTTGAGATGTTGATTCAGAAACGGGAATAAATGAGCAATGGCCAGTGAGCATTCTCTTGGACCTTTCGTCGAACACCTTGGCTTCACAAGCAATTTTCACGTTTTTCGCCACAAAAATGGCTGTTGATAAGGTCACATGATTCCATTTATGCACCAGATCTTTGATTTCGGCCTTGAGACCATCAACAAAACATTTGACAGTGATTTCTTCAGAAGGTTCTCGTCCTAGATAAATTGAAACCCAAGACCTAAGCAACATAAAATCATCTACGTATTTACGGACGGATGACATTTGTTGTCGATACGAGAAAAGGTTCATCAATGAAATATCGTGTGATTGTTCGATCTGCCAAATATCATCTTCTATCAGATTTCGACCTTGAATTCGGCACTCGATCTCACATCAACGTAGAGCATCAATGAATTGATCCTCTTCTTTATCTAGCTCCATTAGATATTTTGTGGTATGATTGCGACACTGAATGATAGGAGGTGGTGTACCTTGTAGATGCTCCACAGAGTACTGCATTTTGCTTTCCTTACATGATTCTCCGACTGCGTGTTGGTTGCGTTTAACTTTGTGTTTGAGTGAGGAGCAGAGTTTCGCATATCCATGTAATACTGGAATTGACTTTGGCTAGGTTCACCTCGACCTTGACGCGATGGAGGTTCTATGGTGGAGTTGATATGTGCCATGCAGTTCCTTAATTGAAACTTGATTTTTGTGAAACTCTGGAGCAAGGCAGAGTTGCTTCTTTGCAAATCCCCTGTGGCAACTTCGACAGAAGCCATACGGACATCATATGCCGCCAACCGATTTCCCATTACCTCCAGGAATTTGTGACCCTCAGCTTCAGAAATTGGAGTGTTCTTCACAGGACAAGACATCTTTAATTACTCACTGAATTTGCGGAACTGATGTAGTACAGGAAGTGAAAATTTCTTACAATTAACGACTGGTTCAGGCCCCAATTAAGAGGCTCTGATACCATTTGTAGCGTATCGGTCAGGAAACGCTACTACCATGGTGATTTCGGGCTTCAATTTGGAATTGCAGGATTGAAACTAGGGAGAGATGAGCTAAGAGAAGGAGATAGAAGCTGAGAATTGAGAGAGAAGGAGGAAGAGAGAGAGAAATGTTTCTGATTTCATTTCATGCCCCCGAGTACAAGTTCTGCTTCCCCCTTTAAAGGGAAATTACAACTGAGCCAAACGGTGCCGTCTTTGTTTATTGAGCTAACTATCCCAACGATGCCGTCTTCCTCTGCCCCAATACGTTACACCTCCTCACTGCCTTCGAGGAGAACGGAGGCAAGCCCGAGTCGAACCCGTTCGAGGCGCGCGCTGTCCGGCTTTAGCTCCGCAAAATCCGCGATTCGTAGTCCAAAGCACGGGGGATCAGCTACGAGAAGAAGAAGCGGCGCCCACCCTATTACTCTTCTGATCTCGGTCGTTTGTTTCAAGAACCCTTCCAATCTTGGCGATGGCTGCTGGAGCGACCAGATGAACCAGTGGCTTGCCGGAAATACCCATCAAAAAACGACCGTGCCCGTCACGTGGTCTTTTTTAACGGAAAATCCTAACGGAGGGTTCTATTTGATGACGGAACAAAGTACAGGGACAGATTTAAAAGATTTTAAAGTATAGGGACCAAAATAAAAAAGTGGGGATAGTTTAGGGGACTAAAATGAAATTATCCCTATAGCTTAATAAGAAGTCAACCTATTTTTTGCTAATTAAAACAAGCGGTCCTGAGCCTTTCCCCCTGTTGCAGAGAAATTGTAGCAGGACCAACCAATTTCTTTTCCGTTCCTTGTTCAAATCCACCCCCCTCCCCATTGTATTACCATCCTCATAGGGAGGTTTAGTTCTTAGATAACAATCCCATACAAATCAAAAACGAAAAAAAGTTTCTCTTGTGACCTCCACCTTCCTTCCCAAATTGATGGCCACGACGTTGATGGAGCTGTTTCCGACGTATCGTTAAGAAGAATATCAACATGCATTGTCATTACCGATCATAATTATGTGCCATCGATCTGGAAAGAGATAAAGAAGGGATTATAAAAATTAGTAGGAAATGGAGGTGCAGAGAATGAAACAACTGTTATTGTTATGGTCAAGGTTGCAAAGTAATCGAGTTGCCCTCGTGGGTGGAAACCACACCGCAGCCAGGTTTTGCACTCGCTAGAATATCTTCTTCCTTCGCAACCTCCCTCTAACTCTTTGATTATCTAGTTTGCAAGCATTCTCGAGATTCTTTTTAGTTTTTCCCTCTCTTTTGGCGTTGTAAACATAGCTTGCAGTTCCATTCGTTTTGGATGACATGATCTGGTATATAGTGATGGATTTGGTTCATGGTTTACGAACCAAACGGCACAACAAAGTGATGAACAGCCTGCATTTGGGTGGCCTAAATGGCTTGCATGCCAAAACGCGTTTGGTGATAATTAGGTTCCCCCACTCTTGGGTTTTGAAGTTGATTGCTCGGGCTGTGTTCTTGGCGTTTGCTATCGTTTCCTTCCCATGGTTTAGCTTGAAAGTTGGGGGATTCACGCCGTACTTTGAAGGGGGCGCTTTAGGAGCTGATGAATTCACTCTTGATCCGATCAATGTTGAGATGTTGCCCTTACTTTTCCGTGATTTGGCAAATGAAGGCCTTCTGAAGATGGGCGACAGAGCCCTATTCGTTAGCAATGGTAACCAGAAGGAGGCCATTTACAATTCTCAAATTGCTACCGACAATATTAACATGGATCTGATCAAGCATTCAGATCCGAAGCAACAGGGGTTGGTCCCTGATGAGACTTATGATTTTGCTTTTGCGCATTGCTTCAGTGCAGTTGAGAAATTTATCGACCGTGCTTTGAGGGTAGGTGGCATTGTCGTCGTTGAACTCAATGACAAACCTACGCTTGCATTTCAAAAACCATCAAACTACAAGATTATCTACCTTCGAAGCTTTGGCTCCACATTTGTAGCCATGCGAAAGACTATCAGCTTTTCGGACACTAATTCGCCCACACAAAGGCGGCTGTGTGGGATTCCATCAGAAGCAAAGAAGGCAGCACTTAAGAAACTCGAGGACGTGCTCCTTGAACCACCACGGGCGGCTTCAGGGAAGTCCAGTCGGTACCTCAAGCGAACTAGGTAATGGATCTAGATACACCTTCTTTTATGCAATAGCCCACCTTAGATTTGAAAAAAGATCATTTCTACTAGGTACTAAATTCAATATAATTTCTAGAAATTACGGTGTTTTGACCCCTCAACTGACAGTCCTGGCTTTGTCAATGCAGGTACCTACCAGACCTGACAGGTGACTCCCTCGAAACCTACTCACGACGAGTGTTCATCGATGTTGGCTTACCGGAGAAAAATGATGCGGTAGCTGGTAATGGTGGATGGTTCGCCAAGCATTACCCGACGAGAAACAAAGATTTCGAGATATACAAGATTGAGACTGTGACTGAAGAATCATCCGGTAGGGAGGTAGCACAAGTTGGGATGTCAGACTGGCTGAGGAAGAACTTGAAGGGCGACGAATACGTGGTGATGAAGGCGGAGGCTGAAGTGGTTGAGGAGATGGTGAAGAGCAAGGCCATACGGTTGGTGGATGAGCTTTTCTTGGAGTGTAAGCACCAAGGGATAAAGGGGCAGGGTGAAAGAAGCAGGAGGGCTTATTGGGAATGCTTGGCTTTGTATGGAAGCTTGAGGGATGAGGGCGTTGCTGTGCACCAATGGTGGGGCTGACTGATCACAACAATTCATCTCTAGACAGAGAGAAGTTATCCTGTTACCATCTTGCGCATGATTAATTTGCTGGTTATGTTTCTTGGTTTTGGGTTGTTTCTTGATTGTATTGTCATTTGAAGATCATAAGACTGCTCCGGGGGGTATAAGGTAAGAATTGGAGGGATGTACCAATTTCTTATCATGGCTACCATCATTGCAACAGAAGATAAAATAGTGCTTATAAAAGCCCTTTTTAACAATTCTCTTTGGTGGCATTGTGACTTGTGAGAATGTATTCGGACGTTTGCAGCAATAACTATGCGTGTTACAACTGATGAACTTACGGTGAGTTTAAAACTTGAATTTTCAAAACAAACTAAAATTAAGGCTCCAGTTTGACACTCTATTTTTTTTTTTTTCAGTTTTGAAAACTGAAAAAAATAAACGCGTTTGGTAACCCGTTTTTGTTTTCTTCAGTTTAAAAAATCAGTTTTTAAACCAAAGTTGTTTTGAAAATTCCAAAAATGAGTTTCAGCTTTTTTTTTGAGACCACCACCACCATTCCACAGCGGGCAGCCACCTCCGGCGACCACGTCCAACGACTGTCCGAGGCCGGGAGCCACCGCCGGCGATCGCAAACCACCACAAAAAAAAAACTTAGTAATCAAACACTAAAAAAAACTTAAAATAAAAACTGGGTTATCAAACAACCACTTGTTTTTTTTTAAAAACAAAAAAAATTAAAACTGAAAGTGTTGTAAAAACAGAGTCTTAAGTTTTTGTGATCCTTTGACATCATTAATTGGCTGAAACTTTTTCTCTTACCGAAGGCTAGAAACAACTTACAATTTGAACTGTTGCCCCTAAGTGTAATTCCATACTATAGGGTTTTGTGTAACAAACACATGCAAATCCCTTTCACCCTTCTCTCAAATGCAATTTTTTTTTCATATTGGATGGTATGGAGGTGATCCGCCGCTCGTGTGCCTGAATCCAACCATTAGGGATTGCTTTGTGGAGACATGGAAAAACTCTTTGAAGGTACCATCATCAACAAGCATGTGGTAGACAACAAACTCGAGAAGAAGGAGAAGAAGAAAGAAGAGACCAAACTGAATGTTGTCGCGGTAGCAATTACGATGTAATGGGAACTTTAAGCAACGATATCATGGCATAGGTATTCCTTCGAGCCTCTCGACAATGAGGTTTGTCTGTAGGGCATGGCATTGCTTAAGGAAGTTTTGACCAAGCTCGTACCTCCTAATATAAAGATCGCATTTTTTGGGATTATGTCTGCAGTTCCTAAGAAGAATCCTTCCATGAATGCTGGGGCCAGTTTAGGATCTCTTGTTAAGGAGGCCCAAAGTCTATATCTACCGTAATAGTTAAAATTTTCTAGAGATCATTAAAATTGGGCTAAAATTATTGAACATGAAGCTGTTTTAAAAGACAACATTGGCCCCTTATTTGCGGTGTTTGCATGAGATATGTGGATGGGTTTTGTGTGCTCAATGTGAATTCAATACTGTGGTTTGATGATTTTGTTGCCATAGCAAAGGATGCCTTGCCTGGGTGGTTTATGACTTGAGTACGTTTTTTTTAAGGTCCATACTAGAGTTGCTCTTTTTTTTGGTACATAAAATGCCGGGACCGTAAGTTTATGATCCAACCGGCATAGAGTCTTGCGCCTTGGGGACAATTGCTCTTTGCAGACTTGCTTTCGCTACGGCTCCAATGTGTTAGAGATGGGAGATATTTTAGTAGGTAAATTAACGCCTCAAATTTACAAGACCACTACATAAATCTGTGCCCTCGATTCTTGCACTTATGTTGGGGCCGAAGCACATGAAAAACTCGCGTGTGGAGTACATGCAGAGTCAAGGACGGATATTTTCCCCCAACAAAAAGCGTGAACCTAGATGGCGTGCCTGGAATGAGATCCTGCGATCTGTTTAATAATAGTTGGAAAAGAGAAAGGAAAATATTAGAGTTACTCATTACTCATCTTAAGTTTAGCTGATTAGCTTTTTTAATTATCTGCAAATGAAATATGTATAAGAACTGTATTAATTAGTCGTATTTATATCAGTTTATTGGCATACGACATCAAGATTGTGTGTGGAGTTTAATGAATGCTTTTTGTTTTGGAAAATGGAATGTTTGTAAAAGTGGGTTCAGAGAGTTTAATTTAGGCCTTGTGTTGGTTATTTGGCAATCCAAGAATTTCGGGATTTGGATTATCTGGAATTTGCTACATCTCGGTGATTTTATATGAAGCTTCACCTTATATCAATTGATGATGGACTATGAATACTAAAAGTTTTTAGTTTTTTGACCGTAAGAATGGCTCTTCTATGGCTGATATTGACGCACATATTTCTGTCTTCTATAAAAAAAATAATTAATATATGACATTTTCGTAACAGAATAAGAAAATAAGGTAAATGTGGCTATTCTACAAATGTTTTAGGATGGTGAAGGTTAAAGTTTAGTGCAAAGACTATTTCGATGAAAAGTTGCTTCCTACCACATAATATGGCAAAAAGAATTTAAGATTAGGAAACATATGTTCTTTGAAAAAAAATCTAAGTGAAGTATTTGATGGCAAAATACGTAGGTTTAAGTCTAGAAGGTGATGATATATAATATAACTATAAGTTGTAAAAGTATTAGTTTGCATGAAAATAAATATATAACTTTAAAAAAAGGGTAGCCAAATGCTGTGAAATATCACAATTTTCAATATGGCAAATAGCTATTTGTAAATCAGCAATCACTTATGACAAGAAGTTTTCCATCCTTGTCATTAAAATCTAAAAATGCTTTTAACAGTCCTCTGGGAAGGCCAAATTTACGAAGTTTGTTATTTTCCCTTATGCAAGAACCCAAACGTAACACCTCAATACTAGTCAACGAATAGGGAAGGAAAATGAGCCTATTATGAGGCCGAATGTCACATTGTTTTTAGATGCAAGAACCCAGATGTAGCACCTCAGGTGCTAGTCAATGAATATGGATACTAGTAAATGTAAAGATCTGATCTGTGAAAACCACTGGAGCAATATGGTGTTCAGCACAAGTACACATAAGAAACCAACACTTATCTCGAATCATTAGGCAGAGGACATATAAACAACATAAATCAATATTGCTTTGCATAAAAGGCACAACAATTTTGGCAAGTGCAAAATCTATAAGAAGAAACTCGGAAAAACTACCAACCGCTGCATAATCAAAATGTAAGTTTCACAGAGAGCAAGTCGGTAATGGAGTTGACACGATCGAGAAACCCACCATGTAACGTTGACCTTGTAGTATAATAACTTGTGATGAGTATAATAACGTTGACATTGTAGTATAATAAGTTGTGATGAGTATAATAACGTTGACGTTGTAGTATAATAACCTAACCAAAGGATGACTACAGATCAAGCAAGCTATTTGTGACCCATCCCTTGCTTGATTTTACCTCCAGCTAATAACTCCTCCAGTTTGTCAAAGGGATGTAGCAGGCCATGAAAGGGAAGCACAAAATTTGACCCCTGAAACTATTTGTGGTTAGTTTTGCACGCCCTTGAGCCTCGTCGGAGCTGAAACAGTAGCTAATCAAAGCATAACCACTGTTTTTAGAGTGACAACCAATAAATATGATATCTGAATAGGGATGAAAGCAATGAAGATCCAACGCGCTGGCGGAATTGCCAATTGTCTGTACCATGTTCTGACGGCTAATTCTATGCTTCAATGACCAGAAGTAGTCGTGGTTAGGATCATCATAGTGGTGATGTTGCTCAAGCATCCAGATCTGAAATCCGAAGCCATTGAACACGGCATAATGAAGCCGGCCACTAATTAGCCCGATACAACTTGAGGGCAACCACGGTCCAATATTGTTTTGAGCAGGGAGGTTAATGGAATAAGCGCGATCTTTCACATTCGCTACTTGTGTTCCAGCTACCACAAATTTCAAGAGATGATGCGTGGATATTTTGAACAAGGCCCTTTCATGGTATACTGTATGTGTGGACCAGGTAGTCTGGAGAATGCTGTCTCTAAGATAAAACTCGAATTTGCACCACTTGTTCGTCTCGGAAGAAAAGATATTCATGTGCTTAGCCTTGGATGGTTCTACTCCTGCTTTGTGTTCTTGTGGAAATTCAATGATCTTGAAGTGATCAGATTCTAAGGGATTAAACACCAGGGAAGCATCAGCTTCATTATTGGGGCCAGAGTTGTGGGAACCATCGCTGCTCCGAATGACGACCGAGTCGCCTGTGGTGGGGTTGCAAACAGTATACCTACGGGGACGCTGATCATCACTAGAGGTGGTGCGAAAGAGGAACAAGCCATTGCAGTCATCACTAGAGGTGGTGCGAAAGAGGAGCAAGCCATTGCAGGAACTGATGAGTACTAGTCCTCTCTTGTCGAACAAATCTTCTTCACATGTACTAGTGCTTTCTGGCACCAATGGCCTCGGCACAATGCAACTGATAAGTATGGAATTTAAAACGTGATTGCCATGGTCGCGCCTAAGTAGTTGGTACTGGCCAAGGAGCGAAGGTGCGGGAGCGGGGTAATAAGCGAGAGCAGTCGCCTCCGTGAACGGATCCTTCTTGGTTATTATTACAGCTAAAATCCCAGAAAAGGAGGTGATTAATTGATCACGGGGAACCCAGCTGTGGGCTAAGACTTCATGAATAAGGCATTCCCACGCGGCAGAGACGCACCTGAGTGTCAGGAGGGTCGGAGGAGGCAATCGACGAAGGATCTCCAACATTATGTCCCCGCTGAAAGTTCCCATACCACCACCGCTAGCATTGATTTTGGTCTCCTCTTTCTTCCTCTTATCCTTGCTTTTCTTGTCGATAATTTTAGAGGTACCTTTGCTGAAGAGACCCGCCATGTCCATGTCTTTCCAAAGAAACCATGAGAGTAAGATTAAGGCGCAAGATGTGCGAATTACTGCTTCCATTGTACGCAAATTCTGACCGCAGGGTTTTAGAGGGGAAACTGAGGAAAAAAGGAGGAACCCTAACTGGAACCCAACACACAATTAGATGGGAATTACGAGAGGTATAATGAATATAAAATCTATACTATATATATATAATAAGATAAGATTAGATTGATTGCCTTAGATGGAAATTACTATATATATAATAGGATTGGATTGATTGCCTTGCCTTAATTAGATGGGAATTACGAATATGAAATCTATACCAGGATTGAATTTCTATTATTATAAAAATTTTTAAATAAAAAAAATAACACGTTAAACTCTTATCGGATCTTTACCTCCTCCTAGAAACAACCTGTGTACCCAGTATTCCTAAAAACTCTCCGTCTTTCCCCACGTCTCAACTGTTATTCTTTCAGTTTTCTTTATCTTTGTTTTCCTGTTCCTCCCTTTACAGGCAGTGGACGATCAAACGCCCACTTCCTCCTCCCCTTCTCTCGCCATCTTCGGGGTCGTCTTCGTCTCACTCTATGTCGCCTAGACCAAGTCACGTGCCGGCAGTCAGGAAGATCGTTCATATGTGCATTTGAAGCCCGATGATATATAACAGGTGAGCTATATTCTCACTTACTCATCACGTTTACATCTCATGTTTTTTGATTTTAGCTTCTCTTTAATTACTTCATGAGTAACACTAGAAAGATAAAAAGAAGTATTAAGGAGTCAGGTATAGGCTGCTGTGAATGGTGGTGATAATATATGAATGAACTTGTTAGGATAAGGAAAAAGAGAAACCATGAGAAAGAGGGATGATTGAAATGTCAATAATGAGGATCACCTAAAGAGTCATTTCTTGTGAGACAGTTTCCAGCTAAAGTTTTTCACGATACTACAGTCAGTCAATGAGGACCCAAGTCTTGGCGAATCTAGAAGCTATCGTCCTTCCACTTTTTTGTGCATAAACAAGGACATGCTGTTGTAATATGAAGGAAGATGGTGGAATTAGTCAAAAGTATAACGGAATTGGCTTGCACGCCCTCGGCATTTTTCTCATGTGAATGTTTACCTATCAAATCAAATATAAAGAAAATACAAGTCTACGGTCCGGAAACAATTTCTCCTTAGTTTAGGGAGAGTATCTGCAGCATATTTAACTATGGCATTAAGGAGGAGTGGTGTTGTTTCCGTCCTTTCAGCAAAGCTCTGCATGTGTTGGTGTGTGTTCCATCCACAACCCCCTTACGGGCTCCGTAGAGTCCTTCACGTAAATTGCTTTCAATGGGTAAATCAATCATTTTTCCAGTTCCTATAAGCTCTTTTGGTTTCTTTTTCTAGGGTTTTAATTTCTGTTCATGACCTAAATTATTCTAATTCATGCACTGTTCCAAGTAAAAGAACGCAAACCTTAATCTCATGATCTCTTTTGACAGTTATGAAGGCGCTTTAGATCCTTGGATGCCCTCTTTGTGGAGAATGTTGTACCAAAAGAATCCCAAAAATTTTCCAAGGGGTCTAGATTATATATGTATGTTCAATTGTAAACATGATGGATCAATCCAAAATTAAAAGTGACATACTGGAATGTGGATGCTGCAGTTAAAATGAGGAGCAAATTTGGCATGGTTCATTTGATGATCTTTTGGTGTTTTGTGTGTTTTGATCATTTGAGGGGCAAGTACTTTTATGCGTTGCTTAAGTATAGACAATTTAGTAATATTTTTGCATATGCGATAGTCATCGTTAGCCTTTAGTGTGTGCATAATCTTACAAAATATGCTTGGTGAAGCATGCATAACCACACATGTGAAAGCTTTTCGTGAGCAATGATAGAATCAACCTCCTTCTTTGATTTTCGGACTGTATCTTTTTGTAAAAAACTTTTGATTGTGGTGTTAATCGATAAAAACAAACTGATGGTTTAGAGGCTGATGTGCAGTTCGACTGTGACTATAATGAGAGCTAGAGCATAATCTTGAGGGGAACTGCCACCAATCCCTACAAATACATAAAGTGACTCAGTTGACTTGATACTTTATAATTCTTAATTTGCTGCTATTTTGTTCCTTTTGTCGCTAAAGGTTAGTTAGCTCTGATTTTTGCATTTAGCAATGAAAAGGAGTGTGGAGAATGCTTAAAGCAACAACCTTTGGTACAGTGCACATGGGCAGAAGTGCTACTTTTCCTTATAGACAGATTAGTGTATGGGTGTGCAGAAGATCATATACCTTTGTTTTTGGTTAATGCACTTGATTGTATCTAAACATTCATTAGCTGCGCTTTTTGCAGTTCGAATGTGACTATGGAAATGAGAGCTACAACATAATCTTGAGGGGAACTGCCACCAATCCCTACAAATACATAAAGTGACTCAGTTGACATGCTATAAATACAACATAATTCTTAATTTGCTGCTATTTTGCTCCTTTTGTCAGTAAAGGTTAGTTACCTCTGATTTTTGCATTTAGCAATGAAAGACGTGTGGAGAATGCTTGATGCAACAACCTTTGGTACAGTGCTCATGGACAGAAGTGCTACCTTATACACAGATTAGTGCAAGGGGTGTGGAAAAGATGATATACCTAAGTTTTTGGCTGTTGCGCTTCGATTGTATCTAGAGATTCATTAGCTGCACTTTTTGGATTTAACGATCGAAGGGCAAGAAAAATAGAAGTATACGTTTTCTTAACATTCTTAAACAACAATTGCACATTCTAATGCCTTTGTTAGTGAGTTTCAGTTTAACCTTTGGCAATATGATATCTTTATTGTCCCTAGTCACACCACCAATCGAGAGACTTAACCAGATCCGCCACTGCCTTATAGTACTATGATCTTCACATATATGCTTCTGGGTGTGGGCGTCTGTGTTCAAACTTCAGTATGCATTGGTGTGTGTGCTTATGGTAATTTCTGAAGTCTCAGAAAATCACATCTTTGTTCTCCCTCAGAGGCTGTAATGATTATCGTGTTTTAGTTGTGGGTTTGCTCAAAATGGTTTTGGGTGAATTAAAGGTGCTTGATGATTGTGTTATGGTGGCCAAAGGTATCTAATGGTGGTTCGGTGGTTCATAGTTCGCACCAAATCAAAGCAGTAGAGGTTAGTTAATTTGTTGTTGCTTGAGGTGGGTAACTGGGGTGGTTTAGTGTGCTGTATGTCAATGTTCCAGGGAGGAGGTGAAGATCCTGATGTCAAGGCCATTGACATTCCTGGGTGAGCAAGGATTAATGCTCTCAAGTTGCAATGAGCAGCAACTCTGCATGAGTTTTAGTTTTGGGCTGGCTGGTAGTTCTTGAAGATGTGTTTTTTATTCTCTTTTTTTTTTATCATTTAGAAGGCCAAAAAAAATCTCAATTAATTTAGTTCCCTCTTTTTTCTGTTGGACAGTTGGTTGTATGAAGCCTTTGGTCTTGGCCGGCCAGAGGCTCCAACGGTGGTGGCACAATGACAAGCGACCCACGTAGGTTAGGCACAGTGCTGTACAATCTTCCTTTAATTTTTAATTTACAGTCCGCTTTTGTATAAATTGGATCGCTTTCAATTGACCGAGTTGGTGCTTCATGCCGAAAGAAGCTATTGTGATAATTTTGATTACTCCTTTTTGTTAACTTATATCTCATTGAAAACATCTCTGATCATTTTGCTATCAATCTATATCAGTTATGCTTTATCCAATTTAAAACGCTTGATATTGGTCTTCTTTTTCATTTGTAATATGTCTATCCCCTCACCGTTGATAACTCAAAACATCGCCTTTAAGTTTTTCAAAAAACTTTTCATGTTCCTTCTTTGAGTTATTATAACGCATCATCAAAGTCAAAGTGTACAATACAATTTTATGCATTCTTCCGGTCTGACATGTAGAGTTTAGCCTATTTTTGTGCTTATTTTGCTTTCTTAGAGACTGCAGTTTCCTTCAATAGGCATCTTTAACGATAGTATTATCAAAATAATACCATAAGAAGTAGCTGCCATATACCTTTCACAGTTGTACATTTGATGGATTATATTTGAGAGGATGAGCGATACATGAAAGTAGACTAGAGGCATAACCTCTTTATGTCTTTCATATAATTGTAATGCTTATTACCGTTCATTACCAGATACCAACAAAACTATCAGTAGATGTCTCAAAAAACTAGGAACCTAAAAGCAAAATCAAAGCGTATATCATCTTTGCCAAACAAAGTCTACTCTCCATGGCTACCAATGGAGTGAACAAAGAAAGAAACCTGAATGGTGGCAAAATTTCCACCAACAACCAAATCCTTTGCTAATTATGGAGAGCAAAACAGTCTTAAACTCTTGCAAAGAAAATACTCTCCAAACAACAAAAGTAACACATAGATTCAGTTAAAATCCTAGCATCTGCATAGAACCTTCACTCTATTTACCATCGTATCCCAACGAGATTCAATCTAAAAGCCAAAGAGAGGCGGCGGAACAAACATGTAGACAAAACAAAGGTAAAAATTGGCTAGCACAAGTTAGATATAAGTTGAGCAGTGCTGAGAAAAACAGATTTAAACTATTAAAACAATGCGTGCACGAAGAGTGAGGGCGATCGAGAGTAAAATATAGACATAGAGGTGTGAGGGCCTCTAAAGATGGGAGAGGCACTCCCCCAAAGTATGACCGCTAGGGTTTTTTTTAGAGCAAGTGTTGTTGTACAAGTTTGGTTAAAAGGTCGTATTAAAAGGGAAACAATCCATTTAAATTTTGTCCCATTAAATACTAATTTCAAAATTTATTTCCCTAAATTTAGAAAATTATGGTCACTCCAGACTCGATTTTTCACAAGCCATGAGATGAAACAAATTGGAGGGACTGAAGTTCAGTTCCACATTCCGTGTGTTTAATATGACTATAATAATTATCTTAAGCTTGTGCCATTAATCACCGGTTGCTCTAATAAGCTGAGCAATTAGAGAATGTCTTGCTTTAACGTTCACTCTTATGCGCGACACATCGCTTCCAAAGTGCATACAACACATGACAAATATACATATGGGTTCAAATGCAAGTTAGAAGAACAGTCAAAAACTATCATCTCTGACAACATCAGCTAAAAAAACTGCTAACATTGTCACAAAAGAGGTCTAACGCATATGCGCTGCTTTAACATATTTTGGGTGGACCAAATTGCTCTCCCTTACCTTAACGATCGTATTTCCTGGTGTACAAGAGATAAATATCATACCCATGTTAATCCTTCTCAGGCTTGGGCTACAATTTCAGTGAACTTTAATGGCTAAATTGCCTCACGATGACGCTGAACAAGATTCCGAAGACTCTATTCAATATTATAGAGACGAAAGTTTGAAGGCAAATACTAGGATTTCGGACATTGGTGGTGGCTGGATTTGGGAGAAACTAGATAATAATGAGATCCTTTAGCTTCCCCCCCCCTCCCCACCATTTTATGCCAAACAATGACAACTCTATCAAATTGTTATTTCAAAAAAAGAATAAAAACGATTTGAAGAAAATCTCCCGTGCATAGCACGGGGTTTTAGCTAGTTGACATATTAATATGTTTGTGTAACATATATATGACATTAAAATCAGTAAGGAGTATATTTGGGTTCAAGCTCCCGAGATCATCATTGAATTGGATGATATTTAGAAAAAAAATAATGGCTCTTTACTTTTTTTTTTTAAAGTGAATTCACTGGACGAAAACTTCTTCTGCAATTGGGTTTTGCTTTTCTCTAAAGGCTTGACATGAAGATGTTACAAAAAATGCTCACTTAAAGTGATGTTGAACATCTTTTTTCAATTTTAAAAGGGAAAAAGAATGATCATAGTTATAAATACCATACAGGACTAGATATCGAGTTTTTTTTTGTGAAATGGTAGGTATCAGTAGCGGTACCGCTCCTACCATCTCAAAATTTTCATAAATTCATATAAACATATCATACTCATTCATTAGTGAACTAAAATACGTACATATATTTCTTCCCTCGCAGCTATTCTAGAATAAGCTTCTTGTTCTTGTAATTTCAGACAGGACCAAAATTTTTCAGTACTTAATATTCAGCAGCTTAAAATTTTCAGTTGTACAAATTCAGCACTTTAAGTCTTCAGTACTTAAATTTCAGTTTTATCAAAAAGCCCCTAAGTCATATGCTCCCCAATAAACTGGTTATTCCCATATAATGCATTATGAACAAACAACTTAATCAATATTCTCCTCTAGAGTTTTATCTGTCAATTATGTCTAGAAAAATCTTATAGAAGAATAAGCTATTTGTTCAAAAATAATGTCTTTGGATTCAAGAATAAGCTCTCTGTGTATGTGCACGTGCACATCATATAGATAAAAGAATGAAAGAATTTGATGAAAGCTTCCGGTTACGAAGTACATTAATGGTAAGAGGAAAAGTAAAAACAAACTGAAAATTGTGATGAAGATTGAAAACTTATCGGAAAAGTTTTTGTAAATTGAAATGAATATTATGAGGAATAAGCTACAAAGACCGTAATTGATATAACAGAACTTACTGATTTTTTTTCCTATTTAGTTATCATAAGGTTAATTTACTAGTTTTCTAACAATTTTGTGGCTTTTATATTTTTTAAAGAACCGGTCCAAAATAGAATATCTCAGTTGTTATGTAGTTATCGATTGGTATCATTTATACCAGCAAGTAAAATTGGTTCGTAGTGATATTTTGACTGGTACGAAGCAAAATTAGTGGTACATACTGACCAATACTGCTAGTACAGGTATGATATTGATAACTATGGAAGACGGATAACATACTCATTCACGCTCTTGCGAGTGCATTCCCTATTTTCAAAATCTTTTAAAGTATAATTCACTAATGATGTTTGTGAATCCTATGCAATTGCGATGATGCATGAATTTAGAGGATCAAGTATTACATGGTTCAGTGTTTTTTAGCTTGTGAAACTTGTGTAATTAAAGCTCAACAAGTATGATGTGTTAATCTTATGATAAGCGTTGTATTTTGGAATGGACATCAGATTATAAGCGGGATAACTATAATATTCAAGCAAATCACCACCACAACACCTCCCATCACAAGCCACAATCACCACCTATCGCAGCGCACAACCACCACAGCACCACCTATCGCAATGTACAGCCACCACCCATCGTAATCCACAACCACCAACCACAACTACCATAACCACCACTGAACAAATCACACCTCTTACGATTGGAACCCATAGTAGGGCCGTGAGTTAGGTTTATGACCAACCACATGCCAATTGGACTCTCACCAAGGGCTTCGCCAGGCCTTATTCACAAAAACTAATACATATTACAGAGGCAACTATTATATTATCAACAAAAAATACAATCGTAATTTTAGAATTCATTTCAAAACAATAGTATATTGAGAATTATGAAATAATCCCTACAACACCACCATGATCCTTTAATCCACAATGTTCTCCTCAAAATTTTCAAGGGCTCAGTCATTGCCATCATCTTACTCTAATTGCTGAAATGATAAGTAAGGTATGAACTTTCATGTGTTCAATAAGTAAACAATGACCCAACTAGCTGAACCGTAACATGTAAAGAAATAATTCACTCAACAAATTAACAACTTTACGAGATAATATCAGGAAGTGAATAATCATTTCTCAAGGTAGATAATAAGAATTCATTCTGTAAAATGTAATAAGTATAAGGAACATATTCTGAGGGCATAAGCATGAAAACGGGAGTCTCCAACACAACACCAGCTTAAACAATATGTTGCGGGGAGCGTTTGGTCCTATTGACTTGGACCCAAAATCTCACCTTAGGATAGCCTCTATCATCCCTTACAATTCTTCTGTATCCGCTTTGCCCAGGATTACCTCTTGAAGCTCCATCCGTGTTGATTTTAACAACACCTGTCACTGGAAAATGCCATTTGATTAGTCTGCAAATTTTTGGTTTTGGGGCATTTATATTTTTGAGAAAGGCGTTAGTGACTTCCCTTGCTAGGTTTTTGCTGATGAAGATAGCTTCCTCCGCGGAGCAGTCTTTGCTGTCAAAGACTTTTCGATTCCTGCATTTCCAATTAGTCCACAATATATAGATATAAAAAGAGTTTCCCAATGCCCTTCTTGGTTAGAGTTAACCTCAAGATCAATACCCTTCCAAAACCATTGAGCAACATCTAAGTTTTGGAGGTCTTGAATCTGTTGATTGCTTAGAAAATGTTTCCAAACTCTGCCAGCAAAGACACAGTTCCAGAGCACATGGATGGTTGATTCCTCATAACAATTGCATCTGGGACAAGTGTTGTCATTAGTAATGCATCTGATTTTCCTCAAATGGTTGGTCAAGAGTCTATCTTGGAGAGCAAGCTACAAAAAACCTATGATTTTTTGTGGTAGAGGTAGACGCCAAAGTCTCTTCCATTTGGCTGGAGGGATGCGCGAGCTAGAATCGAGCGACTCAGTCAGAAGTTTATAGAAGGCTTTGGTAGAGAAAACTCCATTGCCGGAGTAACCCCAGCTAGGAGTGTCCTGGAAGGAACTAAAGCAAAGCAGGGGATGGGGGTATTACATATGACTTCAATTTCTTCATTATCCAAGGAACTTCTAATTCTGTCCAGGTACCAATTGTTCTGTATGATAATGCTACTCACTCTGGTTTCTTCATTACCTCTTCTATTTCCAGCATTAATGGGGCTAGGCCCACACCACCAATCATCCCACAGCGAGGTATTATTGCCGTTACCAATCACCCATTTAGTTCCTTTGACTAACCATTCTTTGGTACTAATGATGCCCCTCCAAATATGCGAAGTCCTTTTACCTTTAATCCAAAACCTGGGGTTGGTAGGGATTTTGTACTTGCTTTTCAAGACTTCAACCCAGGTTTTAGGGGCATTTTGAATAATATTCCAGCCAAGTTTGGAAAGCATAGCAAGGTTGTTGTTCCTAGTCTTTCGAATACCTAATCCTCCCAGACTAATGGGTCTGCAGACTGTGTCCCAATTGATTAGATGAATTTTCTTGGTATTTTCAGTGTCACCCCATAGGAAATTCCTATTAATTTTGTCCAACATTTGACATGTAGCTATGGGGAAGGCCTTGGTTTGCATAGCATAGGTAGGCAGGGCAGCAGTGACCGCTTTAACAAGGGTAACTCTACCATTGAGGGATAGTAGCTTAGACTTCCAGCCGATAAGTCTTTTTTGCACTCTTTCTATAATATGAGAGAAGTGATTTTTAGACATTTTATCATGGATAAGGGGCATTCCAAGGTAATTGCCCAGATTCTGAGTGAGCGGGATATTACACAGATAGCTAATCTCTAACGCAACGTGCCTAGGAGTATTAGTCGACACGAAAATCTTAGATTTGCCCGTATTTATATTAAGGCCAGACTCATCACAGAACTTGGTGAGAGTTTCTATCATGTGAGCACAGTTCTTCTTGTCCGCTTTAGCAAATAGCATAAGATCGTCTGCGTAGAAAAGGTGCTAGATGGCAGGACCATGGGGGAAGCCTTAAGCCCATTCCAAAGTTTGGCACTGGTATTAGGAATTATAAGGTTACCAAGTCTCTCCATGCACAAAACAAAAATATAGGGCGACAGGGGGTCTCCTTGTCTAATACCTCTCTCTGGGGTGATACTCTCAGTGATCTCACCATTCCAAATGAAATTTAACTTATTACCCACAATACAGTCCATTATAAGATCAATAAGGTTTTGAGGCTTTATGTTACCGACAAAGTGTTCAAGTGACTAGCTGGAATTAGTTGGCTAATACGTTCATTAACCTTTAATTTTTTATTTACAACTTTACAAACATGATCCAGTGTCTGCAGATACTTATTCTTGTCTGCTGGTGCATGTTTCCTTCGCCCCACTGTTTTCTTTTGCTTTAACTAGAGAAGCTCTTGATAATTGGTCAACTCTTTTGAAGACACTGATCCTGAACAGTGATATTAGTGAAGGAGTTGGCGAAGGGGCATTATGACATGGTTATATTTTTTATGTGCTTGTGTCATCAATTTTACTAGGTTTGATTGGGTATTAAATTCCATCACATTTATGCTTAATTTAATCTTAATTTACTGTGTCTCTCTCTCTCTCTCTCTGCACGTGCCTGTTCGATGTGTTCATATGTTCAAGGTCTTATTTACTGGTGATCCTTATTTTCAGAATGCTATACCTCAAAAGGGGAGTGAGGTGAATTTAACCCTCGGTGGTATTGACCTCAACAGTTCAGGCAGGTTGGCTTGCTTTTGTAGTTTGCCATTGTGCTTCAAGCTATGATCTTGATAATTTTCGGTTTAGTTTTTGCATCTCTTATGTTTTTTTTTCTCTTTGAATTATAGCGTGGCTATCAAAGCAGATAAGAAGCTCTTAACTGTGCTCTTTCCTGATGGTCGTGACGGGCGAGCTTTTACACTAAAGGTGCAGCTTGTTTTGCTGTTTTTACTTCAAATTTTTTAGCTTGAGCATTGTAGATTATGCTTCAAAAGACATTAAACTGCTGCTATCATGTAATTTGCATTTATAATTGCAGGCCGAAACTTCAGAGGATCTACATGAGTGGAAAGATGCACTGGAGGAAGCATTGGCAAATGCACCAAGTGCCGCTCTTGTTATGGGGAAAAATGGACTATTCAAGAATGAACAGGCTGATGCAGCTGATGGTTCTTTGGAACCGTGTTAGTTCCTTATATTGGTCATCACTTTTGACACTTATCTTTTGAACAATAGATGGTTAACTTGACATTATATTGGTTGTTACCATACTTTCAGTTCGTAAAATAGTTCTTGCAAGAAGTTTCTTTCTTATGGTTATTGTTTTTTTAACAATTGTTACTGCTATCATTCTATTTTTAGGCGTAGACATTGCTTGAAAAGGATTGTGCAGGTTATGTCATGAGTTGAATTAGCAAGCTCTTTTAATGTTTTAGTCATGACTTGCTTTTGTTTTGTTTTGTTTATTACTTCTAGAATAAGTCCTAATCTTTTGTTTTGCTTTTGTCTTTCTATAGCGAAGGATAGACAGCCAGTGAAATCATTTGTCATTGGCCGGCCTATCTTGCTGGCTTTGGAAGATATAGATGGAACTTCATCTTTTCTGGAGAAAGCTCTTAAGTTTCTTGAAGAGCATGGTGAGATTCTCTTCATTACGATACTAAAGGTTTTGTAGTGACTTCCACGATTAATCAGTTTTCTAATGCCAGATGCAATCCTTCTCGCATGGTGCATATATAGATGCACATATTTGTAGGTATCACATTAAAAAATATATGAAGTCCTTGACCTTTGCATAGTATAAAAATTAAGATGCATGAGTTGTGAGAGGCTTGGTATTAGTGCATAGACTTGATGATTAGATCAGCACAAAAGTTTTGGTTGTTCCAATTATTGCATGTTTAGTCAAAGCAAAGCTTTTGTATGTGATTAAGTTGTAGGATTCATCCAAATATAGATTGTGGTGTTTAATGTTCTCTTATATTTAAGGGGAAATGCCGTATGAAAGGGCTTCTTAGATAAGTATCCTAGGAGCCCCAAACTATGGCATATTCTTTTCTTTTCTAGCTGCCTGTTTGTGCTTTAATTGCTTGTTTCTTTTCTAAGTCTTTCTCTCACCCTCTCCTTTCTCACTCTAAACTTAGAGGATATAACAAAAGTGTAGATGGAGAAACAAGAGAAGGTTCCTTTTAGTTCACATATGCAAACAGTTGAAATTCTAGGTCATGTATACACGTTCTTGATCTCCATGCTCTTCTTCATGTCCGGATGAGGAGTAAGCCATCTTTTGGGCTTTCTCTTTCTGGACATGTATATCTCTACCCTACCAAATAATTTTTTGCTCCAGAAGTTACACATTTCTAAGAAGAACTCAATTGGTCCGGAATCCTCTGGATCCCAATCACCATTATTGTCAACCTCCACCGCTAACAGAACCATACACCCAATCGTGATATGGCCCTATAACTGCTTATAGAGTGGCCTTCCATCACCCATTACTCCCTCCTACCCCAAAGCTGGCTGCCTCAACCAAAGTTGAAGACCCACCTTTTTTATCTCTTGAGAAACCTTAAGTCGATCCCCTTCTTCCCCACTCTGGAGTCTCATGTTAATGATGCTGCTAAAAATAGAGAGAGAAAGAGAAGTATTAATGCAATTTGATAGTTCTCTCTTTCACGCTCCTCTGATGTGACAGCATTAGGAGGAACTGAAAGTTATGGGAGGTCTCTGTTGCCTTGTCTTCTTTTCTGCTCCCATGGCTTACCCTTGAAAAAGAAGTTGAAAGGGAAAAGGTGTGAACTACCATGCTTCTTAATTAAGTATCACCATCCAGATGGCCTACATCATTAGTCTAATACTAATGGTCACTTTTACTGAATAGAAGTCTTTAATACTTGGCTGACATTTTGACAGCAATGTTCCAGGAGTCAAAGTAGAAGGGATCTTGTGACAACCTGCAGATGTTGATGATGTTGAAAGCTGCATACGAGAATATGAACAGGGTAGGTTCTTGAATCAAGTGTTCAGATTGAAGCGCTGCTTTCTACCTAGTGCCATCTACTTAAATGTAATACTGTATTTTGGTGGTTCTGTTTGAGGTATACGGTAATTGATACGCTTTAGACCTATGCTTGATATCAATTAAGCAGTTCTTTTGAAAGGTGGTCATCATTTCAGAATGAAAGCAACAAATAGAAGAACATTGGTCAATTTCTGGGTTTCTTTCAGTTAGTGATTGATCCAATTTTCTGAAAAAAGCTTGGTACTGTTGCAGTTCCCGGACATATTACGCTGCTGGAAAGTTTTTGAGAAAGTTCTATTTTTTTCCTGTAAAAATCACATTTTTTTCCATCATCTAAATGAAATACAGGTAAAGAACATCAAGAGACAGGCCTATATTTGCTCTCATTGAAATGGCGTTAAGACGAGGGTAATAAGCATATAGAAAGGAATTGTGTTTTTAGGAGTTTAATGATCTTTGTGATAAGAACGTCACTTGCAGCCCGTTTACACTTAGGTATGCAGATTATGATATCATGTGGTTGGAACAGTTTAGGGAATCTAGCAGTAAAATACAGCAGTTTGGCATTTTATTATGTCCTTAGAAGTTTGTCTAACAGAATTCTCTTAATCACGCTTCACAAACCAGGGAAGAGTGACTTTTCCCCAGAGGAGGATCCACACATCATAGCAGATTGCATCTAGGTACCCCCCTATGATTCCACGAATATGTGTAGAATTTTGGAAACCATGCCCTAACTCCATTCTTTTCTTTATTGGATTGTTTCAGTATGTTCTCCGGGAGTTACCATCATCTCCTGTTCCTGCATCTTGCTGCAATGCCTTTACTAGAAGCATTTCGTAAGTTAACCATTGTAGAATTTGCTGTTTGGCTTTTTTGGGCAAAATCTTGTGTCTTTCTAAGTAGTGGTAAATTTTGGAAGGTTTCAGTTTCGAAAAAGAATTATTCTATCTCAGATACTTGGATGATAGAACTGAACTTTCTGAAGATTTAGCAAATGGTTATGACAACGAGGCAAATGTATGGCATCACAGTCTTTGGTTCTAAATCTCAACTATTTTTGGATGAGAAGTCTTATCGAAGTATTCTAAAACTAAAACTCTAACCAGTATGTTAGTACCGTAACTTAAACACAGAAGTGATGAAAAGGTTTTGATAACATGGAATGTAGGTTTGTTCTAACGTCTAGTATTTTCCTTAGTTGCAGGAAACTCCTAATATGGTGACGTTTCTCTCTCGGAAACTCGCTTTTGCGATCCCAAGTTAGGAGCTCCATGGGATCTCGTCCCAAGCTAAGATGGGAACTCGATCCCGCTAGCTGGATAGAGATGCATGGAACAAGTGATAGAATACATGAAAATCAAGCTCTTTTCAACTCAATTCCTTATTTCTCTCTTCCTTCAAGTCCTTAAAGTCTCCTTGTCTGTTGTTGCTATTTATGTAAACTATGCTAAACAAATGATAATACTCTGTACGCATTTATTTATTCAAGCCGCTCCCAACCTCAGATTCTTCTTGGTGCTTACGCTTCCCCGCCCCCGCCCCCTCTCCCGCACCCGCCCCCGCCCCCGCTTTGTGCAACTAAGGTATTTTCTTCACTATGCCATGGAATCTTAGTGTTTTTTCTGCTATTTTCAAAATTTTGCAGGCCGAATCAACTGTACCATAGAGAAAACGACATCCCAGTATTTCTCTTGGACTAAAATAACCAGGATCTGAAATTATTTCATGTTCAGCCAACAATTCGAAAAGATTCTTCTAGATGTTTCTCCAAACTTGTTTTTAGCATCAAATAGCTTACCTGATAATGCTGAGCATCCAATTTTCTGGAAATTGGTTCTTTTCATGTTGTTTTATACTGGAAATCAAGTAAACTTTTCCACTGCAGTCAATTACTGGGGCCTTGGATTGTTGTCGCATAAGTGAATGTACTATGTTTCTTTTTGCTTTCTATGCTTAGTTACTCTATCAAATATTTTTCACTGCATTCTCTGTTTTTTCTTAAACCTATTGGGTAATTTCACGTGCTAGGAACTGATCGTAGCATGAGAGTCAGTGCTATGCGCGCAGCAATTTGTGAAACATTCCCGGAGCCAAATCGCCGTTTACTGCAGAGGTTGTTGACAACTTTCTTAATCTGCTTAGTATTCGCGTTTTCATAGCCTTAAAGCAAGTTGAGGATAAGATGAATTATGTGTTATTTAAACTAGTGCTTTTGCTTTCTCTGCATTTATTGAACCTTTTGGCATATAGTTGCAACTGCCCAAATTTGACTTTGTGATTATCTTTCCCTTCTGGTGTTAGAGTTCTCATGATGATGCAAACTGTGGCTTCTCACAAAGCTGAAAACAGAATGAGTACTTCTGCCGTTGCAGTTTGCATGGCACCATTGCTTCTGAGGCCCCCTTCTGGCTGGCGATTGTGAGCTTGAAAATTGTTTTGATATGGTTGGTGATGGTTCTGTTCAACTTCTGCAAGCTGCTGCTGCTGCTGCTAACCATGCTCAAGCTATTGTCATCACTCTACTAGAGGATTATGAAAAGTTATTCGGGGTAGGTGTTAATGTTATGGTTTCACCAGACACTATTCCCAGATTTGTTTCTTATAGAAGGTATTAGTTTGGTTTTTAAGCATCTATTGAAAGTTCTTGACTACTAGATGCTTAAAGTAGGACAACTTTTATTGAAGTTCGCTATAGCAAGTTTGTTTCATGAGGCGAGCATGGTCTTTTTCTTAGCAGTTATATGAGGATTTTTTTATCTTTGTGACACTGCCTTTCTCAAGTTTAGTTTATGCTTTTATGCTCAGTAGATAAACTTTTGCAGGAAAGTTCCATGTGCCCTGAACTGTACACCGACTCAGAGGAGAGTAGAAGTCATAGTGAAGAGCTTAGTGATGATGATGAGACTTTTGAAGATGATGGGGATGATTATACGACAGGGGGATCTGATGGAGATGCAGATGACGATTTTGAGAATGCCTCATGCCGAACTTGCAGTGAAATTGGTGACACTGATGACAGGAAGCTGTATGATGCTAAGGTTAGTCCCCTCTCAACTTGAGCATCTGCAGAAAACCTTACATGTGTGGATTATCTCATCAGTTTCTTATTGCTTCTCTATTCATAATGGCGGCCTCTTCCAAATAAATGAAACCTTGGTGCTCTTATGATATAGCTTCTTGTTCTAATATGGTTGTTCCCCCTCTTTCATATGTTGCCCTTCTCCCCAACTTCTTCTTCCCTATTTTACACCCCTTTAAAGATTTTTATACCGTATATAGCATTTGCTGCTGAGGTTACAGTCTCCCTTTTATGCGGTATGGTTAGCCTGACTCAGTATTCTTTTCCAAAGTTTCAACATCTTAAGTTTCAATATCATAAGCCCAACCTTTAACATAGCCGTAACTCATCTCCTTAATTGTATGGGTGCTTCATAATCTCCATGTTTATCATTTGGTACTTTTACAGAAAATGTCCACTGCTTGTCTTCATTTAGCACCCCCATCCCTCCCTCCAGCTCTATGTTTAATTAAAATAAGCAACTATTTTTCTGGATATGCAGGACTCTGAAGGTTTTTGCTCGAGTTCTGGCCAAGTAGACGATGATCTTGAAGCCAATCAGAGATTATCCTCATGTCCTAGTCAAAGCTCAATGCAACATGACAATGTAGAAGGGAGTGAAGATATTACAGACCAGATTACTAGTAGTCCAACAGTGCAAGCTATTAAATCTGGTGAACTATTGAGAGATGATCCTGCTGAATCAAGTCCCAGGCACGAGTTAAATTTTAAGAATCGGTCCACAGGCATTGAGAAGCCCACAAATGTTTCAAATGGACCGGCTCGGAGTGTTAGGCGGCCCGCTGTGTGGGGATGTACTCCTGTCAGTATTTATATGCTCTATAGTTCATGCTGTGGCTGTATTCTTTGGGTCCTGCTAGCAAAGCAGATCATAATATCTACAGCTGCTCTAACTTTCTTTGAGTTTCCCTTTGTCTTTGCTTTCTTTTGTTTGAAATAACATGCAGCATCTTCTTAAAGTGGTACTTAATGTTATAATATTGACTATTATTTTAATGGATCTGAGTTTAGGCGAAGAAGAACCTATCCATGGAATCCATCAAGTTTCCCAGTGAAGATGAGTAAGTTTATTGAAGCCCTTGCAGTGTTATGCCATTTAGAGTTATTGGTCTTTTGTCAAAATTATTTTGAATTCTTGCTATATGGGCCATTATGCCAATCACACTATGCTATGGGTTTAGTTTTCGAGGAGTCGGATCTTGCTCATTTATGGCTGGACGTTCGTCACTTGCTCATGGTTCTACTAGCATTATAGAAAGGATGGTTCCACGAAAAATATGCATACAGAGTCGAGTATTACCATGTCAGTCTCATAAAAGAAGGCAGTAGTTCCTGAAATAGGGATGATTGGTCTAATGGCCCATGGTTCGTCACTTGTTCATGGTTCTACTAGCTTTATAGAAAGGATGGTTCCACGAAAAATATGTATACAGAGTCGAGTATTACCATGTCGGTCTCATAAAAGAAGGCAGTAGTTTCTGAAATAGGGATGATTGGTCTAATGGCCCATGTTTCAGTTGGAATGTCTACAATAGCTTCTAAGGATGGTGTTTATTGTCCGGTCACTTTGAGCTCTCTTTGCATGTTGAAGTTTATGCCATTTGGTAAAGTATATTTTTGAGCGATAAAGCAGATTGGAATCTTTTTCTAGTTACTTCTGTTATAACGGTCACTACTGAGGCATCTCATGAATTGTACAATGGGCTTATCAGAGTGAAACCTGTATTTCTTCTTTGAGTTCCTTCCCTCCTGTTCTTGCTACTGTGAAATCCAGCAATATCTCCTAATTGGCTAATCTCCTTTTGTGCATGCGTCCATTCTACTAACATGCATATGCTTTTTAAGCATTTAGATATTTTCCTTGTTCTAGAACTCATTGGAAACTCGATGGTTGCCATGTTATCAGGGCTGAGATCCAGAAACTTGAGGTGACTAAATCTTCCTTGCAAAGTAGAATTGCCGAGGAGGTAGACAATTCAGTTTTGTTTCTTCTATGTCGTATGTATCATAATGCTGAATCAGGGCTCGGGCGTGAACATTTTTTTCCTCATTGCAGGCTAAAGGAAATGAGGTTCTTAAAGAAAATCTGGAGAAGCTCAAGAATGCTTTGCATGAACGTCGTCTAGCTCTTGAGCAAGATGTATGAGCTAGATAGAAAATGCACTTCATTTTGCCTAATTTTAAGAGCTCATTTTTTATCATTTAGTTCTCGACTTATCACTGTAGATGTTGTTATCATGCTCTCACCTTCAAAAAACCAATGCATTTTATCTTGCATCTCAAGGTAGTTAGATCTATTTGTATGTAGAAATAATGTATCTAAGAAGCAGATCACAGCACATTTATAAATTGTATGTAATTTTCTTCTGGAAATGGCCCGTTCGGGGCACATTAGCATGTGTTGGGATGGGATGGCAGAAGTCAAGACTGCAAGTCATCTGAAACTTACATCAAAGTAAGAGTAATGGCATGTGGAAAGTACTATTTTCATCCACATTTAGGATAATGAGTTACTATGGTAAAATAACTCCAAAAATTATGGTCTGAGCTTGTAATGACACTAGCTCTGAAGTGGAGTTGTTTGTTTTACTTGACATCATTTTCGAAATGGCCTGCACCATTTGTTTGACTAATACAAAACGGTACTTTTTCTGTTACTGAACTAGAGGCCAGAAAATACAATATGTGTGGCCACACCCTTAATCTCGACTAGTGTATATGAATAGGCTACCTCAATGACTGTGTGTGGGAAACGAGTCTGAGACCCCCCAGAGTAGGATCAAGAGTCTATGCCCGAACCCTTTTTCTCCCTTGGAATTATTATGTGACCTGAAAGTGAATCGCACATATGCATCCCTTTTTAAAATTTATACTTATGATTGACAATAGACTCGTACCGCAGGTGGCTAGACTGCAAGAGCAGTTGCAAAAGGAGAGAGAATTGAGGACAATACTGGAAGCTGGGTTCCATATGTCTCAAGGGGTCTTACCTGTCTCAGCAGCTATTGACAAAAAGGTTAGTTCTTCTTGCAATCACGAGTTGTGGGCTTTGATTATGCAATAGCATATAAAGTTAAATGTGTGCTACAGGTGAAGTCAGAACTCCAGCAAATAGCTCAAGCAGAGGCAGATGTCATTAATTTGGAGCAGAAAGCTGATGATCTAGGAGTGCAGTTGAATCAAAAGCGTGAGCAAAATTCTGGTTTCTTGCGTGATTCGCAAAATCAACCAGAACAAACTTTAATCAATCAAGGAAAATTGTAAGCCTTTTCTTTTCCTTCAAATTTCTGTTTCGCTCAATCTGTAGTCTACTACCTTTGGAATTTAGAACTTCTTTTCCTTGGAGCTGAGGTGCTCCTTTTGTTTTTGATGGGAATTGCATCATGCCCAATCAGGTTTATTTCTCAGTTTCAAGTATGTAGAAGGTGAAAGCATACAAGACCCTAGCACAGTGATATGGAACCAGAGTGCACAAGTAAGGAAAAGTGGGAATAGAAAAGTGGGATTAGGAGAGAGACAGATTGTTTGACCCTCTCAAGGGATCCACCATGCTCGAAGGCCAGAAAGCACAAAGCTTTCTCTCCCGAACTATTCAACTCCAGGCGCAAAAGGAACATTAGAAGACGAAAATAATAGTAATAGTAAGACCAAAGTATTATTAGGTTACCATCCTAGCATAACTTGACTTAAACAAGACATTTATATTGGAAATTATAGACAACTTTATTATAATGGAGTCCTAACTCCATTCTGTACTCCAATTGTTCTGTGGCCTTCGCTATTGCGTACTGCATCAGGCTGGGCTTTTACATTATATATGCATGGTTTCCCTTTCTTTTGTTTGCTTTCATATAATCCCTTATTCTTTCCCGGGTTAACTTGGTGCAGGGATGATAGTCAGAAGGATTTTGATGATACAGCTACTTCACATATACTTGAAAAGTCGACTAGGTCTAAGGTACATACTTCCATAGTGCCATCTGTTTCATAATTGCCCAAGAACTTTATGATGGTAGCTTGCCCAAAACGGCAAGTCCAATAAACTGTTGTGCGATTTTATCGTTTTCTGAACCTACTATTGCCTGATATGTGAGGTTTAGTTAAATTATGAGACTTAAGGATGGGGTCGCTGGATGGACTCGGCTGATTGTTTACTTGTTCTAAATGACCATTAATTACTGTAGGTCCTCTCATCCTGCGAATGAGGCAGACATGGCAAAAAGCTGTCCAACCTAGTTCTCCCCTACTCCCTCCAGTGAATATGATGCACTTCTATTCACCTTTTGGCTTTTTAAGTAAATATAGTTGTTCAAACTTGATAGACTAAGTAACATAAAACCCAGAAGGAAGACCTCTTCCAGACCCTGGCCCAAGGAAGTCCTACCCACTATATCCGCACAAGCTTGGACAAATGATGCACAATCTGTTCAAAAATCAAAAGCCTTGCACTGTACTATATCCTTTGTTGCTTATAAGCAGTTCAGATCATCAATTTTAGGTTTAAACTCTACTGGCTTTCATTATGGGAATATATTTTTCTAGATTATCATCATAATGCTTGTGACATACAGTTTTCTGTGTTCAGCAGGATACTCTTTTGAACAAGCCATAAAATTACACAGACACTAAGCAGGAACCTCCATCTTTACCGACTAAACCTCCAGATTCTGCGCGCAATTTCAAAAAGTCTGGTTCGAGGGGTGAGGTATGTTCTTATCTGCTCGTTTCCTATAAAAGGAGTTCCATTGATAAAACTTTGTGATAAAATTTGAGGGCATATAGGTGCTAAATTTATAAGATTGGTTTTGTTTTCTCGTTATAAACCATCTTCAATTAAGAATATTTTATAGTCTTTGTGGCAGGATGTCTTCATGTAGGAAAATCTCTGTTCTTTTTTTGTCGTATCTAGTACATTCCTTTCTCTAGTTAGTTTTCTTCATACGCTTGTCCTAATTGTCCTATTAGTTCCACACGATCATTTAATAGAGGTGATAGGAGTCGAGAATGTTAACCACTCGTAACCCGTGTGCTATACAGGGAGCTAATTCTACAACCTTTGCATTGTCGAAGCTAACAAACCGACTCAATTTTTTGAAAGAGAGACGTATCCAACTTGCAACTGAGATCCAGAGTTCAGACAAAGGACGGAATTCAAGTCAGCCGGCACCAAAACATGAAAAAGGCAGGGGGGGCAGAATCTTCCCAATTACATAATAATAAAGACAAGTCTCAAGGATCAGATGGTCAATCGTCAGATAATGGCAGAAGATTAGACAGCTGTCTGCTACCCCATAACGAAGTTACGCACAGAAAGCTCATCTGTCCTGAATTATGAGAAAAATGGAGAATTGGAATCCCAAATATCAGAAGGCCAATCAGCCCCCAATCTTGAAAGAGGAAAATCAGAAAGCTTCCCAAATGTGGAGAAAGGTCGATCAATAGTTCCTCCTAGGACATACTCTAGATGATGTCTGGGCTTATATGCTCTTTCGTCATTGTTTTCTGTGCTATGCAACAGGCCTATTCTTGACTTTCTGTTGAGGACTTAGTGCCCCAGAGAAGCTAAGCCGCTCTTGGAACTAAGTTGAGACAGGAAAATTACAAGAATGGCTTTTGGTGACCATCTCCTATGGGGCTGAATAGACCAAACCTTCCGCACCGTTGCGACACATCCCTTAGAGGAGAGTCGAGCCATTGGATGTACAGATCTTCGATTTCCTAAATACCAGTTGAACTGTTTGAGGACGTGATCTGTTAGGTTGGTTATAGACATAATAGGGGTCTTTTGTAATTATTAGTGGTATGTGTAAATGCAACATTAAATTGCTATTGCTCACTGACACTGGCCCAAGCTAGTGAAGCATGTTGGAGGTTGTACTGAAAATCTTTGGTTTCTGAGTCATCCATTGCAGCTTGAAAACTCTCTTCGTCAATACGAAAATTTTGTCAGAATCAAGTGGAAATGATTTTGAGGATGTTCTTCATCAGCTTAACTTGAAATCCTAACACCATGAGGCTAAGTTGTCTCCGTCACTTTGGATCCTCCTTTTTTTGTTCCCTCTTTGACGCTGAATATTGGACATAGGTGGTCCTTTTTTTTTCCTTTTTGGAAATATATGTTAATAGCATTCATTGATACCAATCCAAAGATGCTCAAGTAGTAGGAAAAATTAGAGAAAAAGAAAATTCGTTTAACTGGAAACATTGAAGGCACCTGGCGAAGGCGATGACGAAGAGGCAAATAGGAATCTTGGAGGCCCTTTACCTGGATGAAAGTGACCATGGGTCTTAACATTCAATGTCACAAATTGGTAAGGTCTTTTTCTCGCAGAATCACATTTGCTTGCCCCCATTTGTGTTACAATCACGGAAAGCTGTCACCCATGTTTTGGCTACCACAATACAGCTTATAGTATAGGAAATGTACCCACCTTTCTTTCTTGCTCAAAAGAGAGAATTTTGGAAGCAACCCTGCTAGTAAGAATAACTTATAATTCAAAAAGAATAGCTTATAAGAAACAACATCGTAGCCAAAAAGATTTCCGTGCAAAAGATAACTTCAAAACGGTCTTTGTACTTTTAGCCCCGTGTGTGTGTGTGTGTATATATATATCCACCATTAGCAAGTAAGCAAATAAAGTTTTTCACGTAGGCAAACAATCGGGAGATTTAAACTAAATGATCGATTCAATTTCTCATTATAATAAAATCAATTCAACACTACAAATTTTCATCATCATCATCCTCACCATATGGCAAACTAAATTTGAAGTCCTTCATAAGCTTCCTGACTTGTTCGAGGGTCACAAACAAGACCACGGTGAAAGGCCCCTGCATAGAAATGGTAGGAATGAACCCTTTGTAAAGGGCCAAAGGCCCTTCAGACCTCATTGTTTTGAGGGCACAATCCAGTGTCCCCGAGTACAACGGAGCCACGCCCGGCTCCACCTTCATGTTCATCACCCTCGTCTTGATCACGTCGATTGAATTGGACGCCACCGTGGCCATGAACCCCGCGGCGAAGCTCGCCGTCACGTGGGTCTCGAGCCCGTTGCGCATCACCCTATTCTCCAAGATCGTCTCCTTGATCTGATCGTATGACGCGAGCTGCGAAGCCGTCACGATCATGGCGCGGTTCACAGTAAGTGACGAACCGTGCCACAGGCTAGCAACCCCCTCTTGCCTGCTCATGCGGGTAATAGCGTCAACCACGCCTTTGTAGTTGCGCCGCTGAGAAGCCGGGAGCCGGCCGTCGGCTTGCATCCGTACCATCGCCACATCAGTCGGGTTACCCACGGCTGCCCCGATACCGCTCGCTATCAACCCGGCAACTATTTATAGGTAGCATAGATTAATGAAATTAGCGACAATTATTGAAATTGAATTTGGTGCTAGAGCCAAATTCCAAAATTTGAATTTGGATTTGAATTTCTGTTATGCATTTAGGCGTGAGAAAGAAGGCATGTATGATTCAATGAGAATTACCGGTTCTTCTCTCTGTTCCAACTGCAATTCTCAGATTTTTCTCCTCTTCTCTCTTGTTCTGTGAGCATGGGAATTTATCTTAATAGCCTTGCGGCAGATACACTACTCCCTTTTCTGGTGGTCCGCGTCCTATACAGGACGCCGATAATTGAAAGGCCCAAGGTGAAGCGGCAGTCCATAGTAACATTTCCTAGGGCGAAGTCCTTCCCCCGTCTCACACTTGCGAGCGAAGGGCCAGAGCCGTCTAGAATCCCAAGACTCCCTCGAATTGTCCCGAGGAATAGGGCTCTGAACGAGCAAGATCTGATGGAAGAAATCGCTGCTCTCAAAGAAGTCCCTCCGAACGAGCACGATCCGATCGAAGAAGTCCCTGCTCTCGAAGAAGAAGTAGATCTTGATATTCCAGATAGAGGTCATGTTGCGGATGCGGTGGTGCAAGCTCTTCAACATGCTCATGCCATTGAAGTCCCGGAGCTGGAGGAGCAACAAGAAGATGCTCATACCTGAGCGTACTTCATGTCCAATTCATTTCTTTGATATATGCACACGTCCAATACTTTCATCCCCAGTATCCTGTGTGTCAATGACTAAACTGGAGAATGGTTCCAGGTTTGGTATAGGTTTAGTTCTTTTCAAACCATATCAGATACTTTTTAGTGCTCGTATTGATCTGATTGTTGCTGAGGCTCTCTTCAGTGTGATGGCATCGGCTTTATTTAGCTCTTCATTGGCTTCATACTCTTTGTTACTTACATGTTATTTTCCTGCTGCTTCACTCTGGTTTCCTGATACAGATAACTCGTCGGATTATGAGTGATGTTTATAGTTCCAATTCTCTTTTAAGTTTGCTAAATAGCCGTAGAAGATTTCATTATGTACATATTGCCAGAGGAAGAAATAGTGTTTGGCTCTACTATGTGCACTAACTTTTTAATTTTTGCATTTCGATCAAGTGACGGTTTTCAATATGAGTGGATAGGTCAAGATTTTATTCTTGTGTATCAGTTAAGTTGAGGGAGTTCATTAACTTGAATTTGTTCCTAACAAGAGTGAACGAGAAACGAAACAAACAAATGGTTTGTTGTGTCCAAGTAAAAGATATTTGGGATAACTCCTTTTTATTTTATTTTTATCTATGAAATTGGACCCCAAAATCAAACCAGTCATCAGTATTCTCTAGATCCCCACATTTCTTAACCTCAACATTCTCTTTTAACTACCCCATTAGTGGGTATTTATAGAAGAACAAGCTCTCGCGTTTGAAGCTATACTTCACACAAATGAAAGAATGTGATGAAAAGTTAAATGAAAAAGTGAAAACATACTGCAAAATTGCGATGAAGGTGAAGAAAATCGAGAATTACCGACGATTCTACAAATTATGATGAAAATTATGATGAAGAGAGACAAACTGGAACTTAAAAGAGGCTATAGAGGCTTTAAACGATATTATAATACCTAGAATTTTTACCTATATTGTCTTTTTATGGTCAATTTACTAAATTTCCTAATATATTTGGTAACTTTTATGTTGTTCTAAACAATACAAAACACATTATCTTGGCTAGTATATAGGTCTCGACTGGCATCACTATACCGGGCAGTACAACCGGTACAGAGCGGTATTTTGACGGGTAAATAGCACGCTCTTATAACACTATAGGGGGGTTGTGGTATATACCCTAAAGACTCTAGTCAGGGGTAGGGGTATTTTAAAATCGAGTATATGATTGAGTCATTCTCATTCTTTGGAGTCCGATCACGAGGTCTGAATATTTGATACGATTGATTTGATTCGCTTGCCTCGAAGACTGGCGTATCTATCTTAGAATGAGTGAATTGAGTTGGTTTATCATTCCGGTTTAAGATAAAAATAGTACGTACCGGCCGATAATTTTGGTACCGGTACGATATTGATACCGATCGCTTGGCCCATTGTATTTGAAAGTGGGAATTCCACAGCTACAAGTTGAACAATCAAAATTGTTAGTACCTTGTAACAAATGTATGTCGTAATAAATTGTGCTTCTTTTTATTTGAAAAAAACCCTTCCATCGAAAATACTTAGGGCTAATTACATCCATGTCCCTGAGGTTTGGGGGTAATTACACGCGAGGACACAAAGTTTCAAAATGTAACATACGTGACCAAAAACGTTAAAAAAAGTAACACTTTTATCCAACCGTCAGTATTCCGTCCAAAAAGTATAATTTTCGTCATTACGTATTTTGAAAATGGCAATACTACCCCTGTACAGTATATCGTCACAAAAAGTATAATTTTCTCTCTCCACAATTTAAACCCTAAATCTGAAGTCACCGCCGGTAGCCTCCCTCCGCCGCCCCACGCCTCTAGCAGCCCCCCTCCCTGGCCCCACGCCGCCAGCAGCCCCCCTCGCCCCACCATCCTGCAGAACCACCCCACCACGCCGGCAAGCCCCTTGGCTAACCCAAGCTGCCGAGATGCCTCCGGCAAGCGCCTTGGCAAACCCACGCCGCCGGGAAGGAGACAGATCTGGCCATTGCAACGACGGCGATCGCACCGGTGGGTGCGATGGTGCAAGCCCATCGTGGTGGTGATGGCATTGCCTTGTTGGTGGTCATGGTGGCGCGCATCTCGACGGAGGAGGTCGGTGTCGCGACGTAGCTCGGTGATGCTTGCGATCTCGGACGGCGCGGGGTACGGAGGTAGGTCACGGCAGTGATGGTGGCGACCAGTATGGCGACAGGCAGATCGGGAGTGCGACCGCGATCTTGCGGCGCCGGTGCCTCGCCGGAGGGCCTGCTACTGCGCTGACGGGGAAGGGGAAGGCAGACGTCGTGGGGGGGTGTGGGTGCTGGGTGTGGGGAGAGGAAGAGGCAGACGCGTGGGGGTGGGGTGGGGGCGCGGGGGGGTGGGGGTGGGTGCTGGGTGTGGGGAGAGGAAGAGGCAGACTCGTGGGGGTGGGGTGGGGGTACGGGGGTGGGGGTGGGTGCTGGGTGTGGGGAGAGGAAGAATAAACAGTAAATTAAGTGGGTAATTGATTTTAAAGTCAGGGGCAATCAAGTCTTTTTGTTAAAACCGTTAAGTATTTTTGTATTCCGTTTATCAATGGACATAAGTGTTACATTTTGAAACTTTGTGTCCTCGCGTGTAATTACCCCCAAACCTCAGGGACATGGGTGTAATTAGCCCAAATACTTATGTTGTTTGGCTCATTAGAAAACAACGAACAAATGGCTTGTTGTGTCCCAGTACAAGATATTTGGGATAACCCCTTTTTATTTTTTTAATCTTTGAAATTGGACCACAAAATCAAACCGGTCATCAATATTCTCTGAATCCTCTAATTCCCACAGTTCCCAACCTTAACATTCTCACACACTAATGGCCTATCCTTACATTTGTGAAATTGAACCTAGGAGCGACTTGGTTCCCGCTAACTAACTATAAGGTCATAAACCATATTGTCCATTATAGTTGAAACATCTCACAATTTTCAAAAAATGCAAGGAACCATATGCAGCTGAAAACAGCGCTTCATTACATAGCACCATCAGTCAATCGACCGTCAGCAAAGATGATGACATTGTAGAAGGGTTACTCTAGCCTTTGCCCATCCCAACACGTTCGTTGGAGAATGTAAGCATGAACTTTACCACATACTTACTTAAGCCAGAGGGATGCGGCTTGATCATGGAGATAGAGGATATATAGGTTCTCCAATTACGCAACATTTGAAGTAGCCAGCCAACTGCACAATGGAGAATTTGGCCCGACTATTTTCAAAGAATGTGGTGAAGTGTTAAGGTTTACCCCAATCCATAATGAGTGACTTGGATCCCCGCTTCAGGGCAAGTTTTGGACGGAGTTATTTAAACTCCTAGGCTTGGAGCTAAACTTATTTACAAGCTTTCACCCCACATGGATGGACAGACCAAACGTGTGAAGGCTTTGTTAGAGTATTACTTGAGGTACTTTTTGTGTGAGTGCCAACCAGACGAATTGGACTACGCTCCTAGATGCGGTGCACTTCTCATACTATCGGCGTAAGAGTGAGGCGACTAACCACTACCTGTTTAAGATTGCCATGGGACGGATTGGACTACGCTCCTAGACGGATTGGACTACGCTCCTACAGCCACATTATGTACAGCAAAAGAGTGAAAGTCTGTCAAAATAGAGCAAAAGTTGTACATGATTGGTGCCACTATGTCCTGGATGTCAGCATCATCAGAGAGTTTCAAAAGAAGAAAATTAGAATGATATCGCTTCTTTATAGCCTAGGTGACAGCTAGTGACAGGCCCCGCCATAAGCTGTGTAAATATCAAATGAGGGAAAAGAAATCACAGTTGCACCATGTCTATGCCTGTGTGTGTCGAAGTAGACAATACCAAGACCAGCTGTAAGAGTAGATAGGTTTTGAGAAACATGGATTCCTAGGAAAACATTGATAGGGCTAAGGCATTGACATGTTGTAAGGGTGAGAGTAATGGGTGATAAATATGACTGGGAGGAAGAAGAAATTGAAAGATTGGTTGATAACAAATTTACATTTCCATGATCTCTAAAAGGTTGGCAATTTGGTTGCGGGACGTTTCTAGGTTGTGATGGTAGGGTAAGGGTGTATGACATAATATTGGACACCGGTTGTTTTATCTATTGGATTATGACGAAAGGGTTGAAAGAGACTTGGAAAAATATTAAGTTATTCTGGTGGATCCAAATGAACCATCAGGTAGTAAAAATATAAAGACAGGCTAGGGTAAAGATTTGGTTATTTAAGGGACCTTTCATCCATGTAAGAAGCCATTCGGTAAGGGAGCAGTGAATTGTGGTGGATTTAATTCCAATTGGCAAACCATACCAAATAGGTCTAATTGAACGACAACGAAGAAAAAAAGATCACTAGTCTCAGGAGCAGCTTCACAAATGGGGCAAATATCTGTCTGTGTGATCGATAAGCGAGAGAGTCTGGTTTGAAGAGGAAGACGATCCCAGAACAACTGCCAGGTGAGAAAATTTGTTTTTGGTGTAAGTGGAAGGTTCCATAGATTTGTCCATTCCCGAGGGGTATATCGTAGCGAGAGAGAACGATGGGTTCTGTTGCTTAGTATTTCAGAGAGCCGCTTCTAATATAACATATGGTAGGCTGAGGAAACTGTGAAGTCACCATTCGTTGTATGTCCCCATACTTGCAGATCCTCAAAAGTGTGAGAAGAGATGAAAATGGTTGCGATTTTCCAGCATATATCCCGAGGAAACAAATCACACAGCAATGGTCTATTCCAATCACAATTGGTGATGAGATTACTGACTTTCGAGATGGATGAGTCCCAACAGCATGCTCTATCTAGAATCAAGGATTGAATACTTGGAATCCAATTATCTTGCCATATAGAAATTTGAGGGCCCGAATCTACTTGCCATCGGAGGCCTTTGAGTAAAGCAGAGCGTTCTACTAGAATGCTGCGCCAACCCCATGAAAAATTTCCTTTAGTCGGAGAAGTGAAGAAATTTGCACGGGTACAATATTTGCCCCATAGAACTCGCGTGACAAGATCATGGGGTGCTCGAGCTAGACGCCATCTATATTTAGCAAGCAAAGCTTGGTTAAGTAGGCATGGGTCTTTAAAGTTGAGAACACCAATGTGCTTTGCACCACATAAGGCAAACCAATTGATCCAGTGTATACTATTAACCTTTTCTTCACCCGACCACCAGAATTGCTAAGAGGAGAGGTAATTTCATTACAAACAGCCTTAGGAAAAAGACATACCTGCACGTGATAGATTAAGAGAGAGGAAAGAACCGATATGACCAAGGTTACCCTTCCGGCTTTATTTAGAAGACATGCTTTCCATCCTGCACAGCGTGCTCTTATGTTGTTTATGATGTTATGGAAATACTCTTTCCGGAGAGTGATGATATCAAGAGTACTGCCCAGATAGTTGCCAAAAAGTACTTGATGGCAGTATGCCCAGAATAGATTGAAACATTTGTTGGTCCTCGTGACTGAGATAAAAGCTCATCGTAAAGGATGATTTCTGAAGATTTACTAGTTGTCCAGAGTCTAAGCAATAGTTGTCAATCAAGTTTCTCATTGCCAGACATGAGGATGAACTAACCTTCATGAATATTAAGGAGTAGTCAGCGAAGAGGAGATGATTGATCGGTGGGATTTTTATTCCTGCCTTAATATAGGGGATAGATCCATTATTGTT
The DNA here is from genome assembly GCA_033070095.1 of Escallonia herrerae. Classification (NCBI taxonomy): domain Eukaryota; kingdom Viridiplantae; phylum Streptophyta; class Magnoliopsida; order Escalloniales; family Escalloniaceae; genus Escallonia; species Escallonia herrerae. The sequence goes on along the minus strand of JAVXUP010000099.1, from coordinate 633,527 downwards.
GGCTGCAATAAGAGAAGATGAAAATGCTTGAGCACATAAGATAAATAGATACGGAGATAAGGGATCGCCTTGGCGGAGTCCATAAAGAGGGCTAAAGCGGCTAGAAGGGGATCCATTAACCAGAATTTCATATGAAACTGTCTTCACACAAGTCATAATGATTGAGATAATATGTTCCGGGAAGCAAACTTTCCTTAGGACAGCTTCCAGAAAAAAAAACCCCAGTTAACTCTATCATATGCCTTACTCATATCCATTTTAAGCATACCCAAAATGGTGTTAGGATTCTTACAAGTACAGATCTTTTTAACCAATTCTTGACCAATAATGATATTGTCACAAATGTTTCGGCCTGCAATAAAAGCATTTTCCTATCACGGTCTAAAAGAGTGAGGGGAGATTTCTCATGTGGATCCAAAAGAGAAGAGAAGAGAGTCTTTTGACAGGAGGGATGATGGTCTACTACTACAGCAAGAGTACCAGAAGCTTTGACGAGGTAATGAAAACCCTTAAATCTTTTATTTGGGTTGAAAGGATACAACTTTGACAAGAGTTGTCTTTTGCCAAGAGCCAAAGGTCGTAACAAAAGGAAGTTGCCTAAACAACCCGAACAACTATTATTATTAAGTTTTAAACATTTTTTGGCTAGAGGAGTAGCGACGCAAATCATGATGGCATTTTCATTTATAAGACACAGAACGTTTAAAGATTTGTAAAGATTCTAAAATCACTAATAGAGCTAGACAAAAAGATATATAGATAAATTGAGTGAACATAAAGGATGATATGAGGATAATAGAACCCAATGGTTGTGAGGTATCATCGATGATAGAGAGCGTGGCCTTTTTCCCCCAATTGCTTGTCTGAAGAGATTCAGCAGTCATCGTAGGATGCAATTTGGTGTCAAAATTATTATGTTCATACTCAGTATCATTTTCATCAGGAAACTCTGGAGAACGAAAGTTTTTTGCTGTAGTTGGTAGAGAGATTTCCCTCCGATGGCTATATTCCTTCCAATCCCCAGAATTTTCAAAAATTCCACTTTTACTCCACCCCCACCCAAAAACAACTATGCAGCAGCTAGTTTGGGGCAATACAAGAAGTTGGTCTTTTAGCGATGAACTTGTCTGTCTCTAAAAGGCCTTTTCGCGACGGACACCCTGTCGCTAAAAGTCCATTGTCTGCCAAAACTTTGGCGATGGAATTTGAAAATTCATCGCTAAAAAATTGACTTAAACCAACGGGCCGATAAATTATATTAGCGGTGGAATTTCTGTCACTAAAGATAATTTTCGTATTTTAGTTTTTCTAAATAATAATTTAATTTCGTAAAATATTTAACAACGGAAAAATCCGTCGCTAAAGATATTACCAACGACGGACTTTTAATGACAAATATTCCCGTCGCTGACACTTCCTCGGCAAAAAATAAAGGACCTCTAGCGACGGAATATCCATCGCTAATACCCCTTCAGTGATATCTTTTGCAATGAATTTTTCTATCGCTAATCACTTTAATTAAAGACTTTAAGAGACATAATATAGTCTGTAACTAAAAGTCAAATTAATTTTTAATTTTTTTTTATTTTTTAATAGCCGAACATGTAATTCAAATCCTTAATCTAACAATTAATTCTTGATCCACATTAAGGTTAAATAATTGCTGATTAGCAATTATTTAATCCTTAAACAAACACAGTACATATATATAAATTTACAAACTCTATACTAATCGAAAAATATAATGTAAATATAGTTCAAGAGGGCACGGGAGCATGATACAAATAGAGTAGGGGAGGGGAGGGGAGCAAAAATTCCGGAGGGCACGAGAGGGAGATACAAATATGGAAGGGGATCCGCACAAGTCCAGGAGGGCACGGGAGGGGAAGGGCTCAGCGGTCAACGAGACCGAGATCTGAATCCTTCCGATTGACCTCTTTCACAAGTGTTATTCAGATCCGACTTGGTATGTTCAACAACAATGCCTTGCAAGTAAAGACCAAATGATACTCGTACAAGCACAACGACCGTAAGTTCTTTCCTCGAATGCGGAGCTTCGCTTTGTGCTCAGTTTTTGATACTCAATTTCATGTTGCTACAAAATTAAGCTACCCTAGTCAGTCACAGTCTCAATCAACAATCACCAACCCGAATTCGAAAGCAAAAAAAAAAATTATACGAAAATCTCCTTGGCCATAGCATTTCAAAATTCAAATCTAAACAATTATCACAGACAAAAATCTACACAAACCCATCTGATAATTAGAAAACAAAATTTCCCAATTTCAGTAGATGGAATATATTCAAAACCCACAAGTCGAAAAAGGCAATTTCTCCAAAAATTGCTTATGTAACATGAAGTAAACCATAAATAAGATGGAAATAGATCCAGAACTGAATCAAACAGTCACCCACTACATGATAATTGAAAACACACTGTTTGAAGTGTAACAACGATGGAAACAAAACCCTAATTGGAAAGCTTGAAAATAATAGCAAGGGTTCAAAAATGATACCAAATATTGCTTATGCAACGTGAAGTAAACCATAAAGAAGATGGAAATAGATCCAGAATGTAGCGTATCCCATAGGAGACGCTGCATTCATGGCTTCGATTGTGATGGAATTGCTTCAGAGATAGAGAAAATTAAAAGAATTCGCAGGAAGCTTTAGATAGAAATGGATGAAGAAGAGAGAATTTTACTGTCGTAAGAAGGAAGAGAGAGAGAGAGAAAAGATTTTCAGTTCGTTCATACACGCCGAACTCCTCTTCAGAAATTCAAAACAGAAAACAAAGAACAGGCGGTAACTTTGAAATACAATAAATGGTCGCTAAAAACATTCTAAACCCAATTTTAAAGGAAATGAACAAATCTTGGGTTCTGGAAATGAACAAATCTACATGGAACAGGGCCGAAACGACTGTACACTGCCACAACATCTTGACCTATCTTCTTGCTGCTCAGATGTACAGCGGCCCCGGGGCCTGCTCTGGGTCCTCCACGGGCAGCGGAAGGAACTGGGGAAGGATGCCCCAGAGAGCGTGTAAATGTTCTTCAACCGCGGGCTCATCTCCATCAACCTGCGCAGGATATAGCAGGTGAAGGTCGAGTGGGGAAGGAAATGCAGCCGCCCTGGGTCGTCTTGCTGATTTTGCTGTAAGCTTAAGTGCCAATGAACGGGGCTTGGTCGGGGGCATTCGGAGAATGTTGGGTGGATTTCTGGAAACTGCCTTGTGCCTCTCTGAAAATAGACGTGCGAGTATATTGGGTGCTGGTATGTCAAACATTTTTCCAGCCTACATCAGAAAAAAAAAATCATCTAAAAATCACAGCTGTGTGTAATACATTACGAACGAACAACATCAAATACTACCCTAGAATGCCAGAGAGGATGAAATTAACAAGTAAAAAGAAGAATGGGAAGCCATAAACCTTACTTCGAGTGCAAGAAACTAGAAAGGGTTTTCTGTAAGAAGTTAAAAGAAGGATGTAAGAAAGTATGATATATTCAAGAAATGATATCCAAGAAAGCCATAGCTGCCTGCAAAACTTTCCTTCGATTGCAAGAAAATAGTAAGGGTTTCGAGGAACTTGGCCTTCTGCTTATATGTGGTGGTGGCACTGCCTCGAGCATGAAAGCACGCCCTTGATTGATCTAATTTGTGTTTCTTGGTTTTTAATATTTGAAAATGTACGGCTAAGATGATTTTAAGTTCTGATGCTAAAACCACTGGCTTCCCATTGGTTCTAGACTTTCATCAATTTTCAAAATGGCCTTTCATCAAAAACCAAAGAAAAGACTTAACCAGTTGGTCATAGTACTGCATAAGCAACGGCACAATTTGATTGGATGTTACGGCTAATGATAAAATTATGGAATAATTACAACAAAGTCATGAGGGTTAGGAAAAAGTTACACAGGTGTCCATTAGTTTGTATAAATAACACTTATATCCATTTACTGAACGGAAATATGAAAAATATATAACGGCTTTGATAAAATGACCAAAATGCCAATTGCATAAAGATTTGAAACCGTAAGTTGGAAAATTATGGTTTTAAATCATAATCTGCAAATTAGGGTTTCAAACCTATATTCTCTCTCCACAAATCAAACCCTAATTTTTCAAATTAGGTTTCAAACCTTTATTCTCTCTCCAAAATTGGGTTTCAACTCTCATTTCTAAATTAGGGTTCTCTAACTGCCACCACCCTCGCACTCCACCCCAGCCCTTTGCTGCCCCCTCGCTCTACCCAACTCGCCGCTGCCTCCTTCCTTCTTCCCCTCCCCCTTCCACCTAGTTGCAAAGAAAAAAACTTTCCAAATTATCTTTTGTCGGAATTTGTTGCTTTGCAAATACGATGAGTTGATGCCGCCATTGCGTTCACCGCACTGAAAATTAGATATCGAAGCAAGATGTTGAGAAGAAAATCCAAGCAAGATCCAACACCACAAGAAAAAGGGCTTTTACCGACGGATATTTAGCGACGGACACAAATCCGTCACTAAAAGGAGGATTTACCGACGGATTGTTCTGTCGGTAAAACTTCATCGCTACAAACTTCTACCGACGGGCCTTCGGTCGGTAGATTGTTTTACCGACACCGTTTTACTAACGGATTTTTAACGACGAATTTGCCGTCGCTAATTTTTTTTTAAATTTCCTATTTTCACTACAAGAAATATGGGTTTTAGTGACCGCAATTAGCGACTGCCACAGTCGCTAAATTAAGTCTTTAGTGACTACTTTTACGACCGCTACCATTAGCGGTCGCTATGCGTATAGAAATTCTGACGGGGTCAATAAAATTTTTGGCGAGAAATTTAACGACTGTATTTAGCGACCGCATAGCAGTCGCTGAATTTAGCGACCGCAGGAGCGGTCACTAATTTTGGAGAGCAATTTTTTTTTTTGACTTTGCCCTAATTTGGACTTCCCTCGTCTATAAACTCATTTCTCTTTCTCACTTCCTTCTCACCACACATCTGGCGCCTCCCCTTCTCTCCCCCCTTTCCCTACCACCCCAACCACCATACGTAGCCTTTCGCCGCCGCTCCTCTTCCATCGTCTTCCTTGCCACCGCTGCCAAGGATCATGCTAGCGTGAAGTAGGCTACATAGCCCACAGCGCCGCGAAGCCTACGACGCAGCCAAGCCCATGCTGCCGCCCAACTCACGCCGCCTTTTGCTCCAACTCACGTAATTCTTCTACCTTTTCTATCTCTTAGATCTGTGTTTCTTGGATCCGCAATTTCCTGCCTCTCTTGGATGTGTAATTGTTCTTAGGGCTAATTACACCCATGTCCCTGAGGTTAGGGGTAATTACACTCGTGTCCATAAGTTTGAAAAATTAACACTTATATCCTTTGCCCTAACGGAATAGAAGAATACCTAACGGTTTTAGCAAAATGACCGTATTACCCATGACTTAAAATGTAATTTCTTAACATGCCACTCTTTACTTTTAAAATGTAATTTCTCTCTTATATTTCTTTCTCCTCTCTTTCTTCCCAGCCAGTCATGTACACATACCCCAACCATACCCTCACAAACCATGACCAACTACCATGAACCACTGTCGTGACCCACCCCAACACCACCGGCGTGCCCCTTATGCCGGAGCAAGCTATACACAACGCCCACAACGCCACCGCCGATCAATACACTGCACTAACCCACAACAGAAACAAGATTTATGTTAAATAATAACCAAAAAAAAAGAGAAACAGATCTGATGATGGTGGAAGGCCGTGGGTATGGTGCTGGGTTACGGAGATGATGGAGGATCGCGGATACAATTATGATGGTTGATCGGTCGTCGGTGGTGTACGAAGGTGAGAGAGGTGAGACCGGGATCTGTTGGGGGTTGTGGCGAGGCCGACTACGTAGCGGCTGAGTAGATTTCAAGGGCAGGGGTGACGGAAGGTGATGGTGGTGGTTACGGGGGGTGGCTGGATCTGATTTGGTTGCGGCGGGCCATTGTGGCGGCGGCGCCGAGGTAAACGGGGCTACAGTGAATGATTGAGGTGGTGCGCGATAGAGGGGAGGGCGGGGTGGGTGGGGCTGAGATGGGGCAACGACGGCATGGCTAGGCAGCGGCGGCGTGAGTTAGAATTTAGGGAGAATGAAAATTAGGGTGGAGCTGGGGGGTGGGGGGAGGGGATGAGAATTAGGGTTTTCATATTTTTTTAAAAAAAGGTATTTTAAGGAAATTAAAAACCATATTAAGAAATAAAAAATTTGAAGAGAGATAGAATTAGAAATTAAAATTTCAAAATTAGGGTTTTGAAGCCCTAATTTGTGAAACCCTAATTCAAATTAGGGTTTCAAAACCATAATTTTCAAACCCTAATGATAAGAAAAAGTGAAAAAATAAGGGTTCGAAAATACCCTAATTTAAAAATTACGTATGAATACGTATAAAAATACCCTATATGGTATAAGGGTAGTATTGGACAGTATTGTCATTTTTAAAATACGTAATGATGAACAGTAAACTTTTTGGATGGAACCCTAACGGATGGATACGGGTGATACATTTGAAACATTTTTTGTCACGGAATGTTACATTTTGAAACTTTGTGTCCTTAACTGTAATTACCCCCTAACCTCAGGGACATGGATGTAATTAGCCCTTGTTCTTATTGTTTGCATCTCTACAATGTTTTGTAAGAACCAAATTGTGATTTGCTGTTTATACTGAAAAACCCAGATCTGTTATTTTGATTTGCTACCATTCAGTGACAAATGGTAGCAGCATAGTATATTATCTCTTGCAAAGCAAAGTTCATCTATTATTAGATATATGATTTGCAAACATTCGGTGTTTGTTTACCGGCTGAGAATGATTCAGCGGTCCTCTTCAAAGGCTGAAAGATCTAACTAACGGCTAAATTCCTTTTGGCATATTTGTACACTAGCCTTACACTTGATTGTTTTTTATTTGATAAATAATCTAAATGATAGAAGAAATAAGGGTTTACCGGAATGGCAAGTGTATCACATGGAAGTTTATAAGTATACATGGCAGTGTTTTGTGCACAAGAAAGGGGTTTTCTCAGCCAAAGCCAAGAGCTTTTCAAGGTTTCAGCAAAGGTCAGTTAAAGTTGGTCCTTTTTTATTTTCCGTTGCTGTTATAGTAATAATCAGCAACTATGATTTGTTTGTACATGTTTTTTGAGGTATTGCAACTGTATTTGTGCTTGATTGCTAAGGTGAATTGGTAATTAGGTACTTCTTGCTAAGTTTTATTGCTTCTAAAAAAGTTTAATGCTCACAGATAGTCTTTCTTTTTGTTTTTGTAAAAACAAGAAAGATCGTATACTCTAATGGAATCGAAATCTGCTGCTTGATATAGCAAAAATGTTCTTCTACGTTTGTTTTAAATTTACCCTGGGACTTCATATCATTAGATAGACTTTGTGTAGAAACTTCAACCTAATTAATGTTGTTTGTTTGCTTAGCTTTAGTTCCAAACAACTGCACCAAAAAGATGTACTAGCTCCTGGCCAAAGTCTTATAGCAACTGGTATGGGTGTTCTTTTGCAGTTATTTTTTTTATTTCGTGTGTTTTTGTGTTCAGTGTTACATCGTATCTGCATTAGATGATTTTCTTCTATTAGGGTCTCAAAATATCGTTTTTTTCTTGATCAACTTGCATAGGGATCTTAGTCGGTAATTAAGTCTGCTAGTGTCACGTAATGTTCTTCTACCACACAAAGATGGTGATGAGTTTAGAACTTAAGTGATGGCATGCTACATGACAATCTGGCTAGCTTGCATAAATAGTTACATGCAATTCATTTTAGCTGAGTGCGGTTTGCTTCAGATTTGACAAACTTTCATGAGACCATTTTTCTTAACTTGGCATTTGTGGTGTTACTTCTGCTTGTAATGATTCATTTACAGCTTGACGGTTATATAAACTATGGAGCGTCTCGTTGAGTAAAATGATATATTTCTTTTGTTAATAGTGTGTGAGAGCTAAGTGCATTATGTTTCTTTGAACTGAATATATAGTCTAATTTGTGGGGTTGCAGATTTTTGTATGGATAATGCTAGAGGTTACTTTAAAAAAAATACATTGGCTATTTCTTTGAGTTTCTTGATTAAATTCTTTTGTTTCATGCAGTGTGGACTTGTGCCTAATGTTGGTGATTCTCAAGGTGGTGCGAACGATGTTGGACCTTGCGCGCCTTCAACAACCCATGAAGAAAATGACAACATTAGCACTTTCTTGCCTAAAAATGTTGCTCATGATGCGAACGTTGATGAATTTGTACGGACTCAAGAGTAGTTAACTTCTTGGTTGGTCCTAGTTTAGGTGTTTAAGATATTTCTTTATTTTGGTGTTAGACGACGAATGTCGATCAGAGTGAAAGTTGTTGATTATCATTTTGGATATGATTGCTAATGAAATAAAAAGTTGTGTATAACTTTTTATTGTGAGTTTCGAATCAATTATGTGTCATTAGTTTCATTTGATAATGTAATGATATGGGATTTTACCATTTTCCAGCAATTACATACTGATTTAGCCACCGCAAAGGACAATCGCTAAATCAGTCGCTAAATTTAATATTTAAAAAAATATAAAAAATTAATATTTCAAGAAAAAAAATAATATTAAAAATAATTAGCGACCGCTCTTTGCGGTCGCTAAATCAGTCGCAAAATATAATAATATTTAAATAAAAATTTTAAAAATTAAATATTTAAATTCACAAAACAATTTAGCGACCGCCCAAGACGGTCGCTAAATATAGTCAATGCGGTCGCTAAATTTAGTGACCGATTTTTAAAAGCAGTTGCTAAAATTTAGCGACATGGCCTATAGCAACCGCTCATCGGCGGTCGCTAAAACACTTTAGCGACCGCGTTTATACCTTTAGCGACCGCTCCCTGCGGTCGCTAAAGGTATGCTTTCTTGTAGTGTTTGGGCCACACTTGTTTAAATTTTGTGAAAATGTTTTAGCGACGGAACAGGTCCGTCGCTAAAACTCCCTCAGGTAGCCATTTGCGACGGAATATTCTGTCGCTAAAACGTTCGTCGCTAGAAGTCTTGACTTAAACGACGGACTTTTAGCAACGGAATATGTCCATCGCTAAAAGGTCTCCTATATATCGATCTAACCCTTCATTTCTCTCTCCCTGTCTTTTTCTCTCTTTTTGGTTCTCACTCGGCAATGGGATCTTCCCCCGGCTACCCCCTACAAGAAATTTTCCATTTAGCGACAAATAAATTCTCGACGAACTTAGGTTCCAACAAAGGTAGATAAACGTTGTCGAATTCTAAGTTTGTCGATAATAGTCCAATATTTCTTGACGAGTGCATTTATTCGTCAATAAATCATTTTTTTATTGACAAATTTGTTAATTTGTCAAAAGTTGTTCAACAAAAAGTTGCTGGGAGAAAAAAGAATTTTTGGCATGTGTTTGAACTTATTTTTCACAATTGGCAACGAATATGATTCTTCAAAAAAGCCAAAAAATAATTTTAACCCTGCTTTTGGCGCTTCCTCTATTTCTCTCTCTTTCATTCTCTTGCCCTGAACTTAAAAAAAAAACATTTCTTTATACTGGCTCTCTCTCTCTCTCCCTCTAGCATCTCTGCTCGATCTGGTGCAACTCTCTCACAGTCTCACTCTGTAGTGTATCGAGCTTGAGACACTACTGCCATAGCTGCTATCTCGAGAGATTTGGGATTAATGGTGAAGAATTGCAATCAGAGAGGAGAGGAGACAGAAATGGAAGACAGAAACGAGAGGAGAAGAGAGAATTTTCTAGAGAGAGAAAGAGATAGAAATAGCTTAGAGAGAGAATGAGGCTTTGGTCATTTCATTTTTCTCATATCCCTTCTGTACCAGATTCACACCTCTTATATAAAGAGGGTGGTTACAAATTGAAACAAGTGTCGCTAATTATCAAATTTAAACGAAAATGTACTAAATGGCAGCGTTTTGTCTTCGATTCTACCCCGGTACATTACATTCCCAATCCCTCGAAATCATCCTTGTCCTCAAGGATGGGAACCTAAGCTGCCCATTACTTATCCTTCTATTTCTTCCACCCGGATCAAACACAAACGTAGTGAGGGAACTTTGAGCACCGATTCCAACAACTGCTGAGTAGAATCCCTTGTTCTCCTCATCAAACTGGCTCAGAGCTCCATTTTCATCCCTTGGAGCAAATGACATAGTAATAAAGTCTTTGTCCACCAAAAAGCCACCAAAGCTAGCAACACCACAACCAACATCTAAAGTACCCCTTGTGTGCTTCGCCCAGCAAGTAATTGGCAGTGTCTTCTCTATATAGTCGATGTAATGATTGACTTCGCCCTTAAATTGATTACCACTTCCAGGAAAAGCAAGATAATCACCATCTGCAGTAATTGGTGAGTGTTCTCGCTCGTCCGATGCATCTCCATCTGTCGTCGTATTGTGTCTTGAATCATTTGTCCTTTCCGTAGTTTGAGATGTTGATTCAGAAACGGGAATAAATGAGCAATCACCAGTGGGCATTCTCTTGGACCTTTCGTCAAACACCTTGGCTTCACAAGCAGTTTCCATGTTTTTGGCCACAAAAATGGCTGTTGATAAGGTCAAAGGACTCCATTTATGCACCAGATCTTTGATTTCAGCCTTGAGACCGTCAACAAAACATTTAAAAGTGATTTCCTCAGAAAGTTCTTGTTCTAGATAAATTGAAACCCAAGACCTAAGTAGCAGAAAATCATTTACATATTTACGAACGGATGACATTTGTTGTCGATACGAGAAAAGGTTCATCAATGAAATATCATGTGATTGCTCGATCTGCCAAATATCATCTTCAGTCAGATTTCGACCTTGAATTCAGCACTCGATCTCACAGCAGCGTAGAACATCAATGAATTGATCCTCTTCTTTATCTAGCTCCATTAGATATTATGTGGTATAATTGCGACAGTGAATGATAGGAGGTGGTGTACCTTGTAGATGCTCCACAGAGTACTGCATTTTGCTCGTCCTTGCACGATTCACCGACTGTGTGCTGGTTGGTTTAACTTTGCATTTGATTGAGGATTAGAGTTTTGCAGATCCATGTACTCTGATGCATTAATGAGTCGTAAGTCACCCAAGGTAGCCTCAAAGGAGCCGTGTTGCAGATTGTATGATGGATGGTTGGGCTCCCAGTCTTCATGTCTAGCTTGAGTGGAGGAATTGCAATTAACATGAGGCTCACACTAAAATTGGCTATGGCTAGATTCACCTTGATCTTGACGCGGTATAGGTTCTATGGTGGATTTGATCTGTGCCATACATGTCCTTAACTGAAACTTGATTTCTGTGAGACTTTGGAGCAAGGCAGAATTGCTCCGTTGAAGGTCCCCCATAGTAGCTTCGACCGAACTCATCCTTGTACCTAGAAACCAATGATTGAACCACCATGCCAAGTTACCTGCGTTTCCAACGCTAATTGTGGGTTTCGCATTTCGCCTCGAGCAAACCCGGAGTAATTCGCCTGAAATCTGCAGTATAGTTCCTGGATTAGCGTACAAACTGTCTAGGACTTCTCACGGAAGGTTGCATACAAAGTAATTTCTGGAGAATGGACATGTAAAGAATAAGTATCCACAGCTTTGATGAGGTGAAGTTCCTATGGGTTTACATGTTAGCAATCTAAATTATGTAATCCAAGAGCATCTAAAGTGTAGATGGGCAAGAGATGGACGAAAGCCCTTGAAAGTTGAAGAGATTCTTATCTGGTTGTTCAAAGCCCTTTCAGTCAGTTCCGATTCTGTTATGTACCGTGTAAACATCCATGGCAATGAAAGCGTTATTATTGTTGTTTCTGTGGCCTTGATAAGCTTTCCCATTCTCTAAAACATGTACTATGTCTGGAAGCAAACGAACCACACATAGCTTGCTCCATTGTTCTCTATTAAGAACTGCAAGGAAACACATTTCATCCTCCTTCTGTTCTTTTGGATAATAGACAGCTTGTTCTATCCTTAATGGTTTCTTCCAGCAACAAGGCAATTATGGATACAATAAAAGAAAGAGTCGCAGAGTAAAACAGGCCAGATAGATTTCAATGCCAATTGTTCAGTAGTGTTCCCATAAATGATACAATAAAGATGCTATAGAAGGACTTTTGGCAGAATGAGACACGATCAGCCAAAAATGTCCTGCTGAACCTATCTGTTGTATGGAATAGAGAAAATTGCAATCTATACATCACCTCAATCTCCTTCACAAGGATTGGCACAATGAGAGGATTCGACTGAGCAAGATATACAATAGCCCACCTAGAAGAGAACACATATGCTTAGTGAACATCAACCACGTACAAAAGAATAAGAGGAACTCAATTAACAGCATAAATTTGCTTTGAATTTGCACTATCAATTTTGGCAGTGGTCACATTGCGTCTTGAAATTTTAGTAAGAGATTGTAAGATAAAGAGTTTGACATTACAGCCAAAGGATCTGAAAACCATCACATGAATGGAATTTTAGAATGAACCCCCGAGCAAAAGATCCTTCACTATACAGGAGAATTATGCCAAAGAATAAACAGTAGATGAGTTTTTCTCTTGCATAGCAAACATGAGACGAGATGAAGATAGGATTAACAAGAAAAAAACAGAGGATTAACATGAAATGAGTCTAGTTCTTCATTTTTTTATCTAGCAATTTTTGTTAGCTAATACATAATCCATGTCCCGACTGAGAAGCAAATCAGTTCTCTTTTTCTCTTCACATATTTTTTGTTGAGCAATAGGACTGCAAAAAAGATGTCTCTGCCAAACAGGAGTAAAAGCCGTAACCCCTTTCTCCTTATGATCTGTTGGAAGGTGACGCCAAAAGCTGGTGAAACAACCTTTTTGCTGTTATTCAATCTCCACAAAATCAGATCTGGAGGAGGACCGAAAGAATGGCATTCTTCTATACTGATCTTGATATCCTTTTCGGAGTACTGAATCTAGTTCACCCTAATTACCTGAGGCCTAAACTAAGGATGAAGTAAAATTTAGCTCTAAACTTTCTGCGCAATGTAGCTGCATTGGCAGTGGCTGCTACCGCGTGTTTTCTATGGTTTGATCAAAGAAACAGCGCCTTTAAAGATCAAGCTAAAACTGCCGGATTTATTATTAAGGAGACATGAATGCTGTATGACCTAGGACCTTGCAATAGTAAGTCTGATGTAATGTAGGCATTGTGCCCAGGATTTTCTTGTATGGCCTGCCAGACCCGGGGTATGCTGTCCTTGCATGTATAAAACTGTTTGAGCTTTAATCATTCATCAAGAAGGTTACATCCCCCCACCCCCTACACACCCCAAAAAAAAAAAATGGAAGAACACTAAGGATGACGTAGACTTAAGACTGATAGTCAACTGCACTTCCATAATCTGTAGGTTGGGAATAGAACAAATTTGATGCCAATACACATATGCACAGACACACAAGCTGGCCAATGAGGTGTGCGCATGTGTGTGTGTGTGTGTTCCATTGATTTGTTTAATTTTATGCCTAAAATTCATAAAGATAGCAACAAAGAATCGGAGAGCAAAAAACAAGGTAGCAAAGAACTTACATCATCCAGCAACAAACTGTTGCAGTTGTAACCAATGTTAAGTGGAACCTAACAAGAGGAAAATTACATCATCAGCATGCACAAAAAAGAACACATGCGCAGAGCGAAAAAGAAAGATTAAACACAGCAAATTTCTACAGAACTTTCATACACGCACAGCATGGATAAAAGATTTCATTGTAACCTAATTTGTGGTTTAACTTTTGATCCCAGTTTATAAACGCTGCACAAATCTGAAGTACACCACGCATGAGACATTAGCATCCTATTATACACATTCTAACCACCTCAGAGAAATAAACAAAACCCAAACGATGAAACATCTTAGTATCTCTATTCTTAAAAAGCCGACTAAGAGGGAAACCATATATGGTGTTCAGTAATAAGTAGTCAAAGCAGTTTCAATGTGGCAAAATGACCAACAAGTATAATGTTTGTATAAAAGGTGCTAGATGTCTTTGATTAATCCACAATACTTGTTTTCCTGGATTATGATTTAATCAGTTTCTTTATTTTTGTCAAATGACATGACACCCGGATTTAATCTAAAACAGGTTTGAACCTCCCCAAACACCCTCTGATAATCACAACTGTCTCCCTTTCTTTTCCTTTGCAGATTTGCTCATGAATTAAGATTCCAGGTTTAGATTCATCTTAATTCATGATACGCCATCCTTTACCAGCTTTAGAGTCATCAGAAGCTTTCTATTTATAAACAAGACCACAATTCAACGAGGTTCCTGCTTGTTTGAGAAAAGAGCAGTCGAACACAATCAAGAGGGTGGGTTGAAGAATGCACGTACAGATTAGCAGAAGGGCCTCTGTTGCAGCAGAATCTGGCGGAAAGGCTCGCGATGACGCCCACCATGGCGAAGATCAGCGTTGTCACAGAGAAACCCATCTTGCTATTCGATCTCAGATTCCAACAAGCAACTGACACCTGAATTCAGCCACTCTTACATACGACCTGGGCCACCCTCGAGTCGAAGGCTCGCAGCTGATCCTGGTCTTAGATTAATCTGGTCGCTTAAAGGCTCGCGATGAGTTTGTTTTTCTCTTTCTGACTTTTTGAAAGTATTAGAACAAGTTAATCTTTTGCACTAACTTCCTATAAATTTGTGAATTATGGCGACTTTCTCAATAGAACGCAAAATTTATGGGTGATGCACCGTGAAGTCGTAATCTTGGACGATCAAAATCATGTTTATTATCTATACTGCAATGCATTTTGTCGTTAAAAATTACTTGTAACAAAATTGCAAAGTAATTATTGATTGAAAATGCAATGATAGTATGTATTTACTAGGCCCTTATAATGAGCGATGAACTATTGTACCATGAATATTATCCACATTTGCTATGGAATCAAATTTCATAAAATTGCTTCTAATTATAAGCGTTGTCTTTTCTCAGTTATTCGATAGGGTTGAATTATGTTAATATAGTATTTTATTAATAAAATTTATAAAGTTTGCCAAAAAAAAGATCCACTAAAATCATTATCCTCAATACAATTCATGGAAATAGTCTTGTATATTTTCCACGGTTCCATGATGTTTTGATGAGGAAATTATGAGTTCCTTAGTCAAACTGAACATGTAAAATTATAGCATTCTCCTCATCACTTTGTTCAACTTGGTCCATGATGCTTCAACGTTAACAAGCAAGTAGTAGCCCTTTCCCTTCCAAGCCTGACCCAAACTCATCATAAACTTGACCACAGCCATATACTCTTCAAGGGACCTAACATCGGCATTAAACCCTAGCAATTCCGGAATGACCAGCCACGAAAACAAAATTATCTCGAATCCGAAGATAATTACCCCAGTCATTAGCCGAGGCAACCGCCACGCAACGGTAAACTTCCTCCTTAAACCATCCTCAACCACATAGCAAAGTCCCTGAATGACAAAGAACCGTGTGCACCCCCATTTGGACCTCGTCCTCCCCATGTAGTAGAACATGAGATCGTGCATGAGGGCCGACATAAAAAACGTGACTAGTAGGGCTAGATTGAAGGCACGTTTAATACCCAAGGTCCTTGAGAAATTGCAGAGGATGGGATTGTATATGGCTGAACGCAAGATACTCGAGACCATCTGGTTCCACCTTCGGCCCCAAAAGTCTTGTAGGGAGTCCGAGAGGTACGGGTCATCAAACGGTCCTTGAACTCTAGCCCAAAAAGCACGTGAACTAGGGTTGCCACCCCAGCGAACATGCATTCCAAGCCGAGAAATATATACACACAATGCATAACCATAAATGCTTTGGTATGCAGACGATTCTTATAAAGAGTCAAAGACACTAGAAAAGGTAAGAGAAGAGCCTTCTTTTCATAGTACAAAGGGGGTTTTAGCCCAGTGCTCGAGGTCTTTCGCATTACGTTTAATTTTGTATGGCAATTTTTTCCATTAGGGACAAACTTTGGAGGCTCATCCACACCCTGTGGATATTTTGGACTTGGGTTTGCCTGGACCTCTATAGGAAAACAAGCCAGAACAAAGAAATGGCTCAGAGGGAGAGATGGGTCAGATAGAGGGCCCATGCCAAAAGCAAAGAGCAAGATCTTGAATTTGGCTAGCCAAGTGATGAACAAAGCAGTTGTACCTCCAAGATGAATGGAATATAGGTTGAAAGGAAGGATAATGAAGAGAATTACCACGGGAAGGTAGGCAAAGAGCCTTGCCACACCCTCTGGGACACTCTTGGCTATGCCATAGCAATAACATACAGAGGCATAGACGGAAGTCCGTATCATGATGAAGTTGTTGATTTCACCCTCCATGCTTTCTCCTCCTCCTCTGTTTTTCTTCTCTTGAGCCCTTTGTACTCTTTTAACCCATCATGTTTTTGGTGATACATATAGTTGAATTTTTGGAGGGCCTGGATTTTGTTAGAATGGAGGCTGTGAGGTCAGTCATGCAGTAAATGAACCCTAAGATCTCTCACTTATTCGGCTTGATTCACGGCATTTTTCGAAGATGGTGGTGTTGAAAAAACGATCATGCGAATCACCACCAGTTGAAGGTGCAACCGCTCTGCCCATGCATGGCATGTTATATAGGTTTTCGCTCCGTCCAAGCTTGTTTGCAGGAAACATTTCTCGTTTGGCGTTAAAATTTTTAATTCTAAAAACATTTCTCATGACATTTCCAGCATTCATTGGCATCTAACCTCGATTACACCAAGATCAAAGGTGTTTTGGAAAGATAAAAATACGTTGCTTAAGACCGAAATATCATTGTCCATTTGCAATTTTGCCCCTAGACTTCTAAGTTAGACAAGACAAACCCAGACTTTCTTTGCAAATTTATTTACTACTCATGCTAGATTGATTATAAGCCTCTCATACTAACTCCTCAATAAACAACTCCTAACCGATGATTCATTAGAATCAAACACGCTCATTACCTCACAGTAAGATTCAGTTCTTTTCAGATGCGCTGTTAATTTGATACTTTTTTCTTGAAATTGTGATAAAATTTGAATTCCCCAATCTATACCTATACCTGATCGGCTTACTGTTTACCATCAGCTCTAAAAGCGTAATGGCCAATCATCATGCTTAACATTGAAAACCGTTGGCGTGCCTGAGACGCCATTACCCCATGAAAGTCTTCATATATAGACACATCTTACTATTTACAGATCTCTCTCCCTCCCTTCACACGCAAATCGTAAAACCACCATGGCCGGAAATCTTGGCTGCGTGATCGTGGCCGTAGACGGCAGCGAAGAGAGCATGAACGCCTTGAAATGGTCGATAGACAACGTCAAGCTCCGACCCGAGGGCTCCTTCGTCGTCCTCCACGTTCAATCCCCGCCGTCCATCGCCGCTGGCCTAAATCCCGGGGCCATCCCCTTCGGCGGTCCAAGTTAAGTGCGTAACACCCAAGTATCACTTCCCTTCCCTTGGTTATTTTGCTTCTCAATCGCCACCATTTTTTTGATAAGTTGTTCCGATTTGATCACGCAAATCAGGTGATTTGGAGGTGCCTGCTTTCACGGCGGCGATTGAGGCGCACCAGCGAAGAATCACCAAGGCCATCATAGCTCACGCCCTCCAGATTTGCTCCGACAAAAATGTAAGATACTTTTCACAGATTAGGAGTGCATAACGATATAATCACGACAGTTGTACTTGTCTCCCAACTTAATGTAGCAGAGCTCTTGGCTTCGTAAATCTAAACATATTGAATCAAGTGTCTGATCGGATTAATTATCACAAGTCAAACATTGGCTAAAGTATTTGGTAAAATCAATGCTTATATGTTTGAAATTTGAATCATTCTGTACGAATACTTATGAGCCACACCATGTTGTATTGTTTTACTCATTAGGTGCTTCATGAGTCTCATGTGTGTGCTATATGTGCATATATACTCAAGACACTTGAAAATTACGTATGAGAAGCCAAATTAAGACTGAATTATGACTACTTTCTGCAGTAACTTATTTCCCCTTGAATTTGTTTTTTAGGTGAATGTTAAAACACAAGTAGTTATTGGGGATCCAAAGGAGAAGATTTGTGAAGTTGTTGAAGACTTGCATGCTGATTTGCTTGTCATGGGGTGCCGCTCCTTTGGTCCTATTAGAAGGTAAAATTATTGCTCAGTAAGTGGATATGAGGTCAGTCAGACTATGCTGTGTTTGGTATTTGGTAATGTGTGCTTGATTATACGTCTCTTGTGTTGAAATTATGAACTTGCTGTCAAGCATGAAGGCAGTAATGATAATATGAGCCACCATCAATTTGAATTTTGCATGAGAAAGTTTAGGGGTTGATGAGATGTAGTATGATGTTGGTACAGTAGAAACGTGCACAAGTTGCACAGAATAGGTTGTTTTAACTTTGAAATTTTTCTTAACAAATACAGCTTCTCAGTTCTGACTTGCGTGAAAATAGGAATTTTGTTCTATTACCTGGTAGCAAGCAAGTGCTGGCCCATATTAATCTTCTCTACATCCGGAGCCAGGCAGTCATAAATCTTCACAGTGCTATTGTCATTCGGAATCTGGGAGTGTCTATTTCCACACCCTCGTACATTTGTCCACACCTCGTTTGGTTTTAAAAAGGTTAATGTTTTGTCTTTAGTACACTTTTAGCTGCAAATGAAGGGATAGAAAAGCATAAGAAGGTAGACTTCCCTTGGTATCATGTGTAAAGGTTGTCATACTTGGTTTTGTAACAGCCTTATAACGTATGAACTTGCTGCTATTAGAGCATATGAATATCCCCTAACTTCCATGAATCTAAATACCAATCTAGTTTGACTTATTCAGTCATTCTATTGCTAACGTTTTGAACATTTTATCGTGACCCTTACCATTTGGGGCCAATAGCCATCCCCGGGTTTGCCTCCTATGCAAATCGAGCTTTTCTCCCAGGATCATAACACTTGCTCGTAGAATTGTCCGGATGAATTTTATTCATGCATAATTGGTGTAGATTCGGTGTAGCTGCATAGGGAAAATTAGGACATGCTACCACTATTGGAACTGATCTCCTAAATGTTCTCCACCGTTGCAACATAAAGATCAGTTAATGGAAGTTGAGGCCGTTGGAGATGCCAACTCTTTTAGCAACTAGGAGATGCTTGTGATAACACCATATGGCTGAGCTTGGCAGTCTTAAAGGAGCTTGAAAACTGTCTTCATTTTTGTCCTCCAGTTGTTATATACATGTTTACGATATATCTGCACAGCGAAATTTTGTTCAATTTTATGAGTGTTTCGATCATTGCCGTGCGAAATATCCTTCTAGGAAAAAAAACGTGTATTACAAAATTCTCCAATTGAGTAATTAGTAAAAATGCTCATGGTATTTGCAAAGCAATGATGTTCTCACAAGAATATCCTTCTGATATTCTAAGGGAGTGGAAATGGACGATATCTGAGACAAAGTTTAGTGTAATATTTAACATTTTTAACTAAAACCTTAAACTTTTCCAACATTCTCCCTTCACTCAACTACTTATTGGGTAACTTCAAGTACGCTAAAATTGTTATGTTGATGTACGAGTTGTATACTTAGGAAACTGACGTCTTTTGCATACTTCCTTATAGGAATTAGCATTTAGAGTAGTTATTGCAATTGCCATTATTGCCATTTAATAAGTTTTCTGATTCAATTTTAACTGCCAATACGGACAAAAATAGGACCAATATGATCCTATAAGAACTTTAAGGAGGACACTTGATTGTTAATAGAAATTTGACAAAAGAAACTACCTATCTACCTCCTTGCCCCTCGCCTGGGGATGAGATAGGTAAACGTGGTTGGGGTCTTGAGGATGTAGATGGTGTTCAAGGCTTCAAGATTCAATATATTAATGTCCTAAAACAAACGTGTCTTACCATATTATCTAGGTGGCATCCTCAAGAAGTCTGTGTTACTTGCTTGGCTTAAATGCGGCTAGAAATATGGGTTCAATCCTAGTTTAGGTACTGCACTAGGTACCCCGTATTGCCAAAGCAACTGGGGCTTTTGCCAGAGCATAAGCAAATCATCCTTACATGTGCGGACAAACCCCCCCTCCTTCTCAGCTAACCGCTAGTCAGTGTCCAGAAATCTTTCACCCCTTGAATTGCTTCACTGGTAAATCAAACTCCAACCTCCAAAAAGCAGGAGCCCGTAACAAGAAGGGATGAGCAGGCAAACATTGAAAAAGATAAATGGATTTTTAACTCTCACCCAATGCAAACTCATGCCAGAATATCGCGATGTGTCAGAGATGTCAATCCGTAAAAGATCTATGAAAAGTGGATGGATGGAGATGAAAGTCAAGCTTGACTAAGCAAAAGCAAAGACGACGCCTGCGTCGAAAGAGACCCATAAAGAGATGTCGATGGGGCAGGGCATTGATCTACGACTCTTTGTAGCAAATCTTCAAAAAATTCCAAATCTACAGTTCAATTGTTGACAAGAATCTAGGAGCTCAATTGTGTTTTTCATCGGAATTTCTCGCTTTTTCTTTTTCACTGGAATCAATTGTTTCCCACTAAAATTTCTTCAAATTTATGCTCAAGTGTGTTAGATTTTCGAGACAAGTTGAAACTTACATTTCTTAAATCTGAATTTGGTGTTCTGAAACTCCAAGATTCTGCGTTGGTATGGATCTGGGATTTGGCTTTTTAGGGGATACAGATTTTTCTAGCTGTGAACTCTTGGTGATAAACAGAGAGTACTGCCATTGCAGCTGCAGGTCCTAAACTTGACGAAGAGGAGATGGGAAGGTGGGGGGGTAGGGGTTGGGAGGGGTTTTCTCCATTCAATAGATAGAACTCGCTCTTTGCTTTGACAAAAGCCCATATCGACAATCTGTATTGCACTAAGATACTTGTTAGGACTGATATATACAGTACCAAGGCCATGACGGGGCACCCTAAATGACCAGTGCCATCAGTCCATGGATAAACTTCATTAACAGTATAACCAGCAGCGAGGTAAGGAGAAGACAGGTTGACATATACTCTGTGCGGCTTGTATTTCTTAGGGGCACTAATAGTGAATGATAATTAGTAGATGTGATGATGACACTCACGGACTGCACACACTAGCTACTTTTATTGCCATACAATTGTACCAGCCAAGGTAAGCCTCGTATTCTCTAAAACTCTTTTGAATGTTCCACATATGGCGCTTCTTAAAAATCGGTCCTGAATATCTTGAATTGCATATTCGGACAATGGACTCGAGATATATGCTGATGGCCCGATTACTGGAACTGCATGCGTAGTCATAATAAATAAGTCCATTGTAACATGGTCCAGAAATGGTTGGGCCTTTCTAAGTATAATATGCCTGACTGTTCCTTTTGTTCTAGCAGGATGTTTCTGGGAAGTGTAAGCAACTATTGTTCTAACCACGTACAATGCCCTGTCATGATAGCTAAGGGCAAATCTTGTTAAGACCTAGGTAAGTTTTAGCAGTACTTATATTTCAATGCGTCTCATTTGGTAACAATGTATGAGTACCATAGCATTTCTTCTGCAGATAATTCTTTTTAAATCATTTTTGAAATTGCTATAGGTTTTATCTTTAGACCTAGGAATTTGTCCCAAAAAAATCAACTCTGGCTAAATTCTTCCATGCGTGTGATCTTGTTGATTTTATTTGTTGCTTTTAGTCATAAATTTTTCTCTTTTCTTCTTCTTTACCTCATACGTCATGGGCTCATGACGTTGTGTTGATGATTTGTGTGTTGTTTGTGTATATTGTGTTTGTAATATATTTGTGTGGGACTAAATGTATGTCATTGTTTTATCTTAGCTAAGTTGAGAATTCTCACGTTGACTGAACTCATTGCTCCTCATATCTGGGTCAATGGGTTAGTCAAATATTAGTTTTGTCCCTTTTGGGTGATAATAAAGCTTGTCTTTTGTCGTCTAGATGGATGCTATGTCAGTCAACCTGATGAAGCATGTGTATTAATATAGGTAATATTGGCATCCATATTCCTCGGCAACTTCAAGCTCTTGCAATAAAAACGCTTCAACAAAGAGTCAAAGATGCACCATGCAATGCTCTGTTCTTGCATTTTGTAAGCCACGGGCTTGCATTTGTATAAGCGTCTTTCTAATTTTTGGGCCTATTTTTCATTGGGAGTAGCTATTAGTCAGGGAGGGAGGGAGGAAGGGAGCCGTATTTTATTCTTTTCAGATTCTTTTAGTACCTAATTGTTGCTTTTTAAGTATTTTACTCATCTGGGTTGGCATGCTCTCAGAGCTCATATGCCATGCAGTACATCTAACCTTCCCCATTGGTTGGGAGCCTTACCGTTTTAAAGTTTCTAGCTGTTACTTTGATTGCTTTCTTTCTCGATTATGGGACTTATAATGCGTAACTCTGCTCCTTGTCTGACTTATTTTCTTGTGATCTGTGCTGATATTAGGGCAGCTGCTCCTGCATCTTTTTTGTCCGTGTTGGCTGTCCTGGCTTCCTGCCTCTTTTTGTCCAGTTTTAATATCACTTTGCATTGATGGGGTGATCTTCTGCTGTGCAGTGTTGCACTCAACCGAGCCCATTGTTGTTGTTTAGTAGCATTATCAACAAGCTATACCTCTGTTACTCGCTATGACTCGGCAAATGATTTGGAACCGATCTGGGATGTGCATAACTTTCATTCGTGCAATTGCTTCACTTGTATTTAATTACATTGACAAGAGGATTGTATTGCTTCTTGGCCTTGGCTTTTGGTGTGGCTATTCAGATTTTTGTACCTGTTTACTTGTATCAACAGTTTGGCTGTTGGTGTGGTTCATTTGTTGCTACTTCTTGTGAGTTACGCTGGCACAAGTGATTTTGCACTTTCTTCTGTACTTGAGCGTTCAAAAAACCATCGACAGTTAGACCAAAAATGGCTCGTTAGAGCAATGGCATGTGCAAAAATCTGCTTAATAGTCTTGAGTCTGATATTTATGCATCAGTGCGTGTGTATATCATAGATGGAAGGTAACAGCATATGTGAAAAGTAAATATAACCTTTAGATTCTCTCATCTTATTCTGGTCCCTATAGCGAAAGTATGGGATTGGACAGTGATGTGACGAGCACCACTGCCTCAAATGGACGACCATCTACATCCAGCTTAAAAGAACTGAACAGAAGAACTCGTGAATGCATTGGGCCTCTTGTCAATAATTGTTGTAAGTTGTCTTCTCAGTGTAAAAGCTTTTGTCTTTCTGTCTGTTTCTTCCCGTTTTCCTTCCGCCCTGTACACATTTTCCCGAGTTGTCTTTGACACCCATATCGACTTGGGTAGCATATATTTTGGTTTTGGCTTATGCTATCATATTCTGTGATGAGAAGACAACTTCCCTGCCTTCAGCCGGGGCTACAAAGAGTTTATTTGGTTTAGACCCTGCTGAAGACTAATCCACACTTGGCCTCTTCTTAATTGATTTACATGTTTGTTTACTAAAACAATCTCTCTTGTTAGTTCTTTCATTTTTCAACTCTTAAGTTATAATCATAAAATTCCAAGATTTTGTAGCCCGTTATGATGGTACGGTAACCTATAAGTTCTATCTCCTTAGTTTTGTGTTCGGTTACTCAGTCCAATTCCGGGGGTAAAATCGGGAGGGATGGCGTTCCATCTTAATCATTTAATACCAACATGTTGTTCATATGCGGACAAGAAGGCTGTGATTGGGGAGTTCAAATAAGTCAATCTTACCCTTGTCCTCTACGTTTGCACCAATAAGTACCCAGAACTTTAGATCCGTTTTATACGGAAAAATACAATTTATTCTTTGGCTTAATAGGTCCATAAGTTCACCTTCATCATCAAAATAAAATACGTTTAATAATTTATCACAGCCAAAAATAAGAAGAAACAGAAGGTGTGTACTACATACTGCACGTGACTGAAGTGAGACCTGTTCATATGAGACTTTGGATTATCCGGAAGTTTCTGTGCATACCCGTGACCGACCGCATCTCGTGCGTGACCCGCTTACAAACAAAGCACGAAAACCCACTTGTTACCCCTCATTGTGCTGTACTTCACCGAGGGTTCACGAGCATAATTATCAGCCTCCCTCCTCCAAGCCAAGCATATCCTCAAACTACCCATACATCACAATCAATCACTACTAATCAGTTCATAATTGTGTGTAAATTATGACCCTTTATGTCGATCCATTGCAATCACTAAGAAGAAAACCAAACTTTTGATAATGACGTTTCTTGCATTTACTTCTCGCGCCACAAGAAACAAAGGGAGTACCACTGTCCCCGTGGCATTATTGTCGGTGTCATTCTCTTATTATTTCCAAATATAAGAGGAGTCAACCGATATAACATTCTCCTTATAATCAGGAGCAAACTCACCTGAAAGAAAAATTTAAAGGAGTCTGGAGTAAGTCTTTGAGGGGGAAAAAGGCTGATAATAATGACACTGCTAAGTACTCCTGCAAAGGCAACCGAACATCCCCAATTCCAGCGATTCAAACCAGTTTAAAGCTGTTTTGGCTATGCTGTCCAATGATTGGTTTTATATAATTAAAAGAGTCGGGCTCATAGGTAAAGGAGACTGCATTGCCTCAAAGACAACAACCTCACACATTTGTGATGGAAGAGATTAGGGATCAAGGAATGAGCAAGATCATTTGGGAAAACCACACCCTTTTGCTGTGTATCCTTGTAGAAATAAAATGAAAAATGACTAAACATACCGCGTAAAAGGGCACTTAAGCTGGGCTCTATACCACCTGATTGCTGAATTATATAAAATTTGGCATCTTACTAGCTAGCCTCGTGAAAAAAAAACACCACATTCTTTTGGACCACATGAAGTTAGCTGTTTTGGATAATTTGGTATGTCTTTGGTCTCTTTACCATAAAATCATGATATACCTTTGTCCTCTATCCCTTTCTTTATTCTACACAATGCACTGCTACATAAAGCCCAGCCAATTCTGTCAAAGAAGAGCCTAATATTCCAAATATCTCCAGTTATTATACTGGAAATCAGCAACCAATATCAAATACAAACAATACAGTGCATGAATCATTGAAAAAAACAATAGGAATGGGCATTTTTGTAAGTTCACATTGCCCTGGTTCCTTATATATATGCTCTACTGCTTCAGCAACCTTATCAACTTCACTAGGTTGTGACGAAGCAAGTCCATTTATATTTTCAGCCATGGAGTTATCCATTGTTGCATTTTTCTTCATCCTTCTCTCTTCGAAAACATTAGCTTTTGACCAATGTGCTTCTCCGAAGTCCAAATCGGACGGCTCCGATCTCTCAGTCATCCACATCTACGGTAAATGCTCACCCTTCACCCCGCCGAAGCCTGCCTCATCATGGGTCAACACGGTCATCGAGATGGCCTCCCAAGACCCACAAAGGCTCACCTACTTGTCGAGCCTCGTGGCCCAAAAGCCCACTTCCGTGCCCATCGCCTCGGGCCAACAGATCCTAAACATCGGGAACTATGTGGCCCGGGTCAAGATCGGAACTCCGGGTCAGCTCATGTTTATGGTCTTGGATACTAGCAATGACGGTGCATGGGTGCCATGCACCGGTTGCACCGGGTGCTCATCAACCACATTCTCCTCCAATACGTCCTCGACTTACGGGGCAATGGATTGCTCCATGCCAGAATGTGCTCAGGTGCACGGGCTCTCATGCCCGACAACTGGCTCTGGAGCGTGTTCATTTAACCAATCGTACGGAGGAGATTCATCGTTCTCAGCTACACTCTCTCATGATTCTCTTACCTTAGGCGCAGATGTTGTTCCAAATTTTGCTTTCGGATGCATCAATGCAGTCTCTGGGGGGAATGTGCCTCCCCAAGGTTTGTTGGGATTGGGTCGAGGCTCCATGTCACTTCTCTCACAGTCCGGGTCACTTTACTCAGGCGTGTTCTCGTATTGTTTACCTAGTTTCAAGTCTTACTACTTTTCCGGGTCACTCAAGCTCGGCCCGGTGGGTCAACCCAAGAGTATTCACACGACCCCACTTTTAAAAAACCCGCACCGCCCATCGTTGTACTACGTGAACCTTACCGGCGTAAATGTGGGCCGTGTTCGGGTCCCTATAGCCCCAGAGCTCCTAGCATTTGACCCGAGTACCGGTGCAGGCACAATCATCGACTCGGGCACGGTTATAACCCGATTTGTGCAACCCGTTTACAACGCCATCCGAGACGCGTTTAGAAACCAAGTGAAAGGGCCTTTTACTTCTTTGGGTGCCTTTGATACGTGCTTTGCCGCGACGAATGAAGATGTGGCGCCGGCGATTACGCTCCACTTCACGGGGATGGACTTGGTGTTGCCATTGGAGAATAGCTTGATACACAGTAGTTCTGGTTCGTTGGCGTGCTTGTCGATGGCGGCAGCACCGAATAATGTGAACTCGGTGTTGAATGTGATAGCCAACTTGCAGCAGCAGAACCTTAGGATTCTCTTTGATGTTGCCAACTCTCGGGTGGGAATTGCTCGTGAACTCTGTAACTAGCCGTGAGTGTGTGTGTGTGTGTGTGGCGTTGGATGGTGAAAACCCCCTCTTCTCGTCTCCATCTAGTATTAATTGTGCGGTGAAACAATTGTACTTCATGCTAGGAAAAGGAAAATAGTTGGTCTTGTTTATGAGTTTTTGAAATAATGCATAGTTTCAGTGTTCTTTTCTTTTCTTTTTTTACTTTTTTCTTTACAATGAAAATGTCCGGAATTCAAATACTCAAATCCTGATGCAGCCAACCATCTCACTTGTATATCGTAAACGACTATTTAAAGGCCATTACATTTATAAATGTGTGACCACTCAATTATAAGCCAGTGATGGACTCTGAAATGCACCGATTAAAAGTAGACAAAAAAGAGTATAAGCTATTAGACCGATCCGTGAGTTGCAACTTTAGAGTGGGAAGTAGACCCGTTATTAACGTCGACTTATCTGTCAATCGCGAGATTAAAAGTAGACAAAAAATAGTATAAGCTATTAGACCGATCCGCGAGTTGCAACTTTAGAGTGGGAAGTAGACCCGTTATTAACGTCGACTTATCTGTCAATCGCGGGAATCGAACCCGCGTCTTCTCCTTTTGGTTGCTAACTATTCGGACCTTTATTTTTTTTTCCTTCAGAATGTTGTGAATTCCCATGTCAAGACAAGTAGAAATGACAGGGTTTGAATTGAGAATGTTCTAACAAAAACTATAAAGACATTATATTTTCTTCAATCTTTTAGGAAAAAGTTACTGTAAGCAAATTATGTGAATATTTATCTTGATTTGGACTAGTGCATGATTGTCTTTCCTCTGTGGTATTTTGGACCGGTTATTGAGATAAGGCTACGAGGAGGACGTTGCTAGATTAGGTGGGGGAGAGTGTGTCGCACAGCAAAGAAGGAGACCAATTTTAGAGGTTAAGCTATGCAAATACTTATCGGACACTTACGAGAATGTAACATGTTAGCTTGCTGAGATGGTCTCCACAATCTTTCCAGCTTCTCTGAGATTCTTCTTATACATTGTAGAGAATTCTAAAGAGTTGGAGAAGCAGGAAAATATCTAGATATTGCTATGGATAATTCTAGATACACAATATAGTTTGTAGAATCGAATAGATCCCCGCCGTCCGTTGACGAGGTCGACATTTATAAATAGGTAAGGCCATTACTTGGCCAAACCATCCAAGACATCGAAGAATTCAAGCATTCGCTAAGCATTGTAACATTCTTTATTATAGTGCAACATTCCTCCAAACTCTTTGTGTTCTTTGTTCTAGCTCTTGTTGTTGGGTAGGCTAACTTAGCCTTCTAGCATGGACTCGAAGGTGCTAAATGCCGCATGGTTGACCAAGTTTTGTCAACTGCTTGCTGCTTAAGGGCCCCAACTGCTTGCTCAGACATCAAAAGTTTGTCTCTGAGAAAATGACCCTCTTCGACCCGATGAGCTAAACGTAGAAGTTCTATGAGGAATGCTTGCAATAGAAGTTGCAAGGGTCAACAAGAAACCAGTAATATAAAGTAGCACTAAAATATCAGAAGAAAATTGACCAGTCATTTGTTTGTTTCTCCCTATATATAAACCTTGACTTTCGGGGCGCAAATTGCTGTATAGTTTTAGTTTGGCGCCCAACATCTTAATGTTTTAATTTGAAGTGATGTCCTCTTGCTGCTCAAGGGCCTCCATATCTGTAGAATCGAATAGATCTCAGCCATCCGTTGACGAGGTCGACATTTATAAATAGGTAAGTCCATTACTTGGCCAAAACATCCAAGACATCGAAGAATCCAAGCATTCCCTAGGCATTGTAACATTCTTTATTATAGTGCAACATTCTTCCAAATCTTTGTGTCCTTTGTTCTAGTTCTTGTTGTTGGGTAGGCTGACTTAGCCTTGTAACAGGGGCTCGAAGGTGCAATGCTTGCTCAGACAGCAGAAGTTCGTCTCTGAGATAATGACCCTCTTCGACCCGATGAGATAAAAGTAGAAGTTCTATCAGGAATGCTTGCAATAGAAGTTGCAAGGGTCAATAAGAAACCAACAATATAAAGTAGCATCAACATATCAGAAGAAAATTGACCAGTCATTTGTTTGTTTCGCCCTATATATAAAAACTTGACTTTAGGGCCCAAATCACTGTATAGTTTCAGTTTAGTGCCCAACATCTAAATGTTTTAATTTGAAGTGATGTCCTCTTGCTGCTCAGGGGCCTCACACATTGTGCTACTCAGGGGCATCCATATCTTGTTGCACGGGCAACAGAAGTAAGCCTCTGAGAATATGACCTTCTTCGATTGGTAGGGGCTCAGCTTCGTCAACGGGTGCAAGAAAGAAAAGAGCATACTTAGGTTGGGTTTAAATGGGGAGAGGAATTGAGAGGTCTTGGGTCAGCTTGATTTTGCTATAAGCATCAGAAATGAACGGCACCTCCAATCCGAGGCATGATGACAAGATTACCTGAACTTTTGCCAACTTGCTTGTTCACCTTATGTCTCTCTGAAAGAAATCGGACGAGCACACTTGGTTGTGGAATGTTGAACATGTCTTCAAGTCTACAAAGTCATTAACAAACAATTCACTACAAGAAAATTTCCAAATAGATACATATGTTAAGGCTTGTTTAGTAAAATCTAAGATTTATGTTTGATTCATGTTCAATGAAGGAGGCCGGCTTCTTTCACCAGTAAGTTAACGTAGGGTATAGAAGTTTGATGGGTCAAGCTTGAACTAGGAAGAACTAGTACTTAAAAGGTATTATAGATTATCGAGTTAAAATTTGAACTTACAGATTTAGTTTCTCTTCCTTTCTCGTACAAAAGTTAAACTTTTTACTGTGGTGGAAATGAAGTACGTTGCCACAGCTATGTGGGCATGCCATTTTCACTCATTTTCTGTTTTGCTTATGAATACGTGCACGTCTTTTCCTTTTGACTATACTTGATAAACACCATTTACAATTAGTTGAGTCAAGATTGTTTGATCAAGGCATTTTGAGATGTTTGTTTAGAGCTATCAAATGGAATATGATAAATTTTTTAAAGCTTTTCGACGACAAATCAATATGAATCAGAAGAATTATTAGAACTTGCCACTAAAGTGTAGCCAAACGATATAAAGTATACCAAAATTATAGATAGTTTTCAAGAGGTGCAGTGCTCATAAAAGATGTTACGTGATCGATTCACATTACTTGTGGCTTCATACGCTCTAAAGATCCAAGTTGGTGCGGGCTAAGTGCCAGGAAAACTACATTTCAATTCGAGAAACGAAAGCTAAATGCCAGGAAAACTGGTTCCAAAGTTTTTTAGAAAATAAGCAAACAAGACATTGCAAAGTATCTCTTACATGGTATATGCTCAATAAACTACCTAGATTAGAAAAGCAAGAATCTACCTAGACAAATACTAAGACCCTTTCTGCAAACTATACACCATGAAACCCACCTCATTTACCCGAATTTGAAACTTAAGAAAGGATGAAACTAAGGTAGGCAAAAACATATATAAAAACATAAAGAAGTAGAAGGTAGAAACTATGAGATTGAAGTAACCATAGCTCAGGGTGTTTTGCCTTCAACTAACTGCCGTCAAATGCAAGGAAATGCCTTCAATAGCAAGGAAATAGAAGTTTATCAGAAAACGTAAAGACCTAGAATGGTAAGGCCATCTATTTGCTCGTAGCCTAAATGCGCGGCGAGGACCTATATGTCTTTCTACTTCTTGTCTGTGAAATTAACTTTGAGGTTTGATTAACTATATCCTAATGTTCATGCATGTTTTATCCAATGATGACATATTGTTAGATGGTGTAATTAGTCAATTAGTCAAAAAGAAAAAAAAGCATGGAAAACACACACATCGGAATCATCGGCCAAAGTCTGTATACCCGTGTGTGGCTATCGCAAGCAAACAACAACAGGCTCTGTGAATGGTGGTGGAGTCCGATCTTGCTCCTCGACCTATCGACGTGTGTGTGGGAACGTAAGCATGTCTGTGTATATGTGTCTG
The DNA here is from genome assembly GCA_033070095.1 of Escallonia herrerae. Taxonomy (NCBI): domain Eukaryota; kingdom Viridiplantae; phylum Streptophyta; class Magnoliopsida; order Escalloniales; family Escalloniaceae; genus Escallonia; species Escallonia herrerae. The sequence goes on along the minus strand of JAVXUP010000099.1, from coordinate 602,978 downwards.
ACAGGGACAAAAGCAGTCACCGACAGCAATCTGAGCGACGCCCCACCCCCACCCTGGCTCACCATCACCTTCAGTTTGCAGCCCCAGCCTTAGCCTTACCCCCTTATCTTCCACACCACTCATTGCAGGAATCTCAACCACTACACAAATCACCACCACACCACCCCCACACACCACACGAACGCGCATTATACCCCGCACAGACCACCACCAAGCCCCACTTGAACCAAAGGACTTGATATGCCACCAAATTGGCAAATCTGCCAAAAATTTGTAAGATATGATATTGGTAATAGGCAAATGACTTGGCTTTAGTATGACAATTGGAAGCCTAAGGGTAATCTAATTACCCAATATAGAAATAGAATCAGCTATTACTCTGAAACAGGAGCAAACTCTAAGGTTACTGATATAATAGTAGATAACTAATGGCATTTGCCACAAGCTAAATCTCAAGCACTCATGTTGTGGCATGCAGACATGAGCTCTATTCTCTAACCTCAGAGAGACAGAAAATAAAATTCTTTGGACTATGAACAAAAATGGAAAATTTACTGTGAACTCAGCCTGGCATGCTTTGAGAACAAAGATGGAAAAAGTGTTGTGGTCTAAATTGTGTGGTTCAGTGGTAATTTATCAAAGTGTCTCATACTATCGATGTTATGTAAGGATGGGCTCAAAACTAAAAATAAGCTAAAGAGTTGGAATTATATAGTAGATGATACACGCTCTTTGTGCAACAAGAGTAAGGATGATCCAAAAATTTTAAAAAATTCCACTTTTACCCCTTTTCCCCCCAACGGCCATATTCCCCAATAATTCCAAAAAATTCACTTTTACCCCCCAACAACTATATAATGGCTAGTTTGGGGGGTATTTTGGTCCAAGTTAATTTTTCCAAATCTTTTAAGGTTTTTTACACTTTTGCCCTCCAACAACCATAAACGGCTAGTTGTAAGGGACATTTTGGTCTTTTGTGGACTTTGAAAATTCTATAAATTCACACCATTCCTTTTTTATTTTTGACACCAATCTTCTTACTTTCTCATCTAAACATTCTACATTTCTACAAACTTTGCTACTATTCACGTCTCCAATTGCTACTCTTGCTAATTACCACTCTTGTTTACATTAGTATTCTTGCTTTGTTTACATTAATATTCTTGCTACTATTTCCCTCTCCAATTAGTATTCTTGCTAAATTCAAATTACTAGCTATTCCTTTTATTCATTTGTTCTCTCTAATTATTTTGTTTACTAATTAATTTTTAGTGAATTCTTATTTATTAATTACTATTACCAAAAAAAATTAATTACTAACTATCTCCAATTCTGAATCACTAATTATTCTTATTCATTTGTTAGTCTTTAGTTCTTTTTAATTGTTATTTCTAATTACTTATTACTGTTCTAGTTTTATTTTCCAATCCAGTAAAAAGGTTTAGCGTCAAATATAGCTAGATTACTGAAGAAATTGAAGCGTGGATCATCATCACGAAAAACACGGCCCGATGCACAAGCACCACCACCACGGCCATCACAAACATCAATCCAAGCACCACCATAACCATTCGTTCCTAGACGAATGAGTACAGACTGTATGATAGATACCCAAGTCAATTGGGAGTTCAATCAAAACATTCCAGATTTTGAATACATGCCTTCACAAAAGATAGCCCGCATTTTAGTCAAGGATGCAGCTCAATTGGCGAAACTACTACTACGTGGCATAATGTTAACCCGATGGGTGATCATGATGGAGAAGGGCCGAGCAATCCTTTCGATAGTCAGTCAGAAGTCCAAAAGGTGAAAAAAAAAAGCTGAGTGTTGAAATTATTTTGAAGAAATTGTGGTGGACGGCGTCCGAAAAACTCGATGTAAGCATTGTTCTAAATTATTTTATACTGGTAGTGATAATGGACATCTTAACGGGCATACCCCCAATGTGCACCTCATAAGGCCACGACGAACCTACCCAAATGCTGTTATCTTTTGACGGTAAGTTATTTGTTTATAATCAGCGAGAGCAAAGAGACGGTCTCGCTGAATTTGTTATTCATGATAAACAAGCCTTTAGTTTTACCGATAATCTTAAGCACTCTAGATAAATGAACACCAACGTACAACCTTTGTACAAAAAGGTTCATAGAAACACCACTAGATCCGATACACTTCGGTAGTATTATGCTGCTAAAGCACGTTTGATTGATTATGTGGCAATCTCCGTTTACTTTTGTTAGTTATGCATGTGTGATGGCCCATTGGATTGATATTGATTGGGTTATGAACAAAATAATCATCGCATTTGAAATATTTCCTTTTTTGCATGATGCAAATAATGTTGCTAGTATTATAATTAATGCATGTACCACATTTAAAATAAAGAATAAGATTATGAGTGTTAGTTTTGATAATGCTTCTAATAATAAAGCTACTGTTGCAGCTTTAAAGGAGACCCTTCATCCTGTACTTGATGGTGAATTATTTCATGTTCATTGTGTTTGTCACATTATTAATTTAATTGTTCTAAATGGTTTAGCTGCTGCATGAGATATTCTTCTCAAAATTAGTGGTATGACATCGTTTGTTAATAGTTCGGGCTCTAGAACACAATAATTTAAAATGTTTTGTGTTCATTATAATATGCCTTGCAAGAGACCACTTACAGATGTGGCCCATAGGTGAAACTCTATATATCATATGCTCTTACATATTTTGGCATATAAAGAAGTCTATACGCATTTTCTACTAACCTCGTTCCCAGCCGGCTTGCCAACTCAGGAGAAATGGCAGATGACTACATACATATCTGAATTTTTAGGAGTATTCTACACATCTACCAACTTATTGTCTGGTACGTACTATCACACCTCTTCTATTGCTATAATAAAAATTCTCAAGATGGCTACAATGTTAACAAAATGGAGATATATAGGACCCTTTCAACAAATAGTAAAAGAGATGGATAAAAAATTTAA